>CAUZXS010004519.1:0-95979 GCA_963585895.1 Sepioteuthis lessoniana | reverse complement strand
CGAACACTCTACCCACTAGGCCAATGAGCCGGTTACAACTACATATAAATAACAAAAAAAAAACTTCTTACACCCCAGATATTCAGAGTTGGAACTTCACGATCAGATGTAGTTTTGTGTCATACCCAGGACAAGACTTTTTTTGGGAGAGATACAGTCGGCGTATTATAAACCCCCAACTACCAGGCAGTCGTCAAAATAAAGGGCTCAGCACATATTAAGTTGTAATTATCGGCATCTAAGTGAATAGAATAATAATAATTGTGACGTCATCATGAGTAATCCACCAATAGCTCTTATGTAAGCTTCGCTTCGCAAAGCCAAATGAATTTGGGCAGTTGTGGGAGGGATAGAGTAATATTAGAATATTATGTTGCGTCAGTTTTCTATATGAAGAAAGACTGCCTACCTGATCATTTATCTACTCTTGAAAATCAACATTTAAAATCCCGGTTTTAAGCTTGGTTTAAACATCAACACTCAAATGACCAGAGATTATAACCTCACATGACTGTAGGTAATAGTGCTTACTGGTGTTGTTGCTGTTTTATTCTTTGTTTTTTTTTTTTGGGCGGGTGCTTTTTAAAAATTTATTTTTTATCGATTAAACATTTTTCTCCTTCGAAAACATCCAATTTGGAAAATTCGCGTGTACACAGAATGGTTTCATATTTTGGAAAGATTTCCCATGAAAGGAAAATGAAAAGACTATTAACTAATTTGGCATGCAAGCACATATGCTCATATATATATATATATATATATATACATATATATATATCATCATGTCACACTGCTGGCACGGATCTCCTTCTCCCTCATTTGCCACCCGTCTCTATCATCCATCGCTCCCGGGACGTCTTTAAGGTTACATCATGTATGGGCACAGAGCTTTTGTACATAGGTGTTAGCTAATCATCCAACATAGCTCGTCCATGTGAAGAAGTCCACGGAAGTATATCACTTATGAGTTCGTCTTTGCCTCTCTAGCAGTGTCCCGCATGTCTGGTTCGTCTAAATTGGATAGTTTTCGTGATGGGTGGTAGGTACCTGCTGTTTTGTAGGGTGTTGCTTCCAGGACTTGTTCAATACGCAACATTCTTGTGTAAATGCCGTCAAGCTTTTTCTCCATAAGTTAGTCAGCGACCATGTGGTGCATCCATAGAGCAGTATCGATACGACCGCTGCTTGGTAAAAACTGCGTTTTATTTTATCGGTCAGGTCTAACTTCCATATGACCGATAGCCTATCGATAGCTGTCAATGCACGTGTGTGTGCGTTCGTGCGTGTGTGTGCGTTCATGTGTGTGTTCGTGTGTGTGTGTGTGTGTGTGAGTTTCAATACTAGCTCACCTGAAACTTACCTGAAACTAATCCTGCTTTAGTTGTTAATCTATTTTATTGTAGAAATATTGTGATATTGCTTTACACTGTTGGGCATAAACGAAAATAAAAATTTTACTACTAAAAAAGGTTTTTGCAAAATGTTTTGATATATATATATATATATATATATATATATATATAAATGATGCAACAAACTAGTGTATTTTCATACACCTGGCTACGTATGTATGTATGTATGTATGTATGTATGTATGTATGTATAAACACACACACACATAAACACACACACACACACACACACATATATATATATATATGTTTTTATATATATTTAAGCTTATCTGCGACCACTGTTTTCATGCTGTTTTATTACAACAATCGCCAGATGATTGTTGTAATAAAACGGCATGAAAACAGTTGTCGCAGATAAGCACCCATGTTTTTAGATATTTATAAAAACTTACATATATCTATTTATTATCATTATATCATAGCTCTATCATAGATACTGAGCATACTCCAAATTATACCGCATTTGGTCTACCACAAACCCACAAAGTGAGATAGTGACAAACATAAACTGCTGTAATATATATACATATATATATATACTATGACAACATTGTCAACAACAATACTGTAAAAGTTTTTGCTTGTTTTTATCAATATATATATATATATAGAGAGAGAGAGAGAGAGAGAGAAATGGTAGATTTTGATGAATCTGACAAGATGATAAAAAAAAGTGTAAAAGTGAACAAATCAAAACACTTACAACGGGTTTAGTGGTAATATTATATTCTTTATTGTCTGAAGAAGTTCTTCTGAGAATAAATAACGAAATATTGTCACCAAACCTGTTGTAAGTGTTTAATTTATCCACTTTTCCAATTATTTTTATCATATATATATATATATATATATATATATATATATATATATATATATATATATATATATATATTTTCATTTGTATGCTATATATATATATATATATATATAATGGTATCTTTATTTGTAAGCTGTATATATAGATATATATATATATATGTGTGTGTGTGTGTGTGTGTGTGTGTGTGTGTGTGTGTGTGTATTTACAGACACATATTTGAATATATATAAGTGTGTGTGCGTGTGTGTGTGTGTGTGTTATACATGCATAGTAATAGTAAGGTTGGCAACTGTCGACGAGGGCGACCCGAAGGCTCCCTTTTCAGTAGCAACTACACCGGGGTGTAAGGGTGTAAGGGGACAGAGCTAATCCTTTCCCTGGATAGCTCCAATTTACCCTTGATACGTACTTCATAATACTGAAGGTTAAGCAAGGAAGTATCAAGTACCATTTTTTTAAGTCTTTGACATGACTCGACCAAGGATTAAACCCTGGTCTCCGGGCCACTGGCGTAGGTTACCGTTGCAGGAAACGGACACGGTGAAATGAATTCAAATCCGATATGAAACTGTTTTCATTCCATATAGCGCTAATACCATAAGGAATGATATGGATTCAATTATTCCCCCTCCAACTATATAAGAGCTGAGTAAACTGAGTTCTTCAACAACGGTATGACAACCATTCTAGGAGAAAGAAAACTCTAAATTCAAACTGGATGGAGAAAGGGAGAGAGAGATTTCTTTAATTTTTCAATTAATTTCTCTCTCTCTCTCTCTCTCTACTCTCTCTCTCTCTCTCTCTCTCTCCCTCTACTCTCTCTCTCTACTCTCTCTCTCTCTCCCTCTACTCTCTCTCTCTCTCTCTCTCCCTCTACTCTCTCTCTCTCGGTACTCTCTCTCTCTCTCTCTCCCTCTACTCTCTCTCTCTCTCTCCCTCTACTCTCTCTCTCTCTCTACTCTCTCTCTCTCTCTCTCTCTCTATCTGTAATTGGCTTAAGTGGTTAATTAATTTGATTATTAAAAGCTCTTTTCTCTCTATTTTTTCTTTGATATTATAATTGTTTCCAGTGAAAAAAAAATACCCCAATATATTTAAGTTTCTGAGATGATTTTTTAATCACATCTTTAAATGTATTTATTTATCTCATAATATTATTTTTTAATATTTGCATTTTTAAGATTTAGTGCTTATATCAACACAGTTTTTATTCGCTTCTTTGAGTGACAGCAAGCATGCCTCATATTATAACGTCACTGGTCATGAAGTAAAGTGTTTCATATACGAGGATCATTAAATAATTTTCCGGACATTTTTGTATGGGCACTTTTATTGATAGTACACACATGAAACTCTAGTCCCCTTTGAAGTAATCTCCTCCGGCTGCAATGCATTTGTTGTACCGTTCCAACAACTTCTGGAAGGCCCCAGGGAAGTCTTCTTGTGTGAGCGTGTCAATGAGTAGAAAAAACTCAAGATTCAATGGTAATTTGTTTTTGTGTTTTTTTTGGTAGAAATGACATCTAATGGGAAAAATTAAATTTATTAGGGAAAAAAATTGCGTTTTAGGTTAGAGTATGTCCGAATACGGTTAAACAGCAGTCTGCAGCGTATATTTATGAGAGAACTTTATAAAAAAAATACAGCATCTAAAAAACTGCTTTGGAGACAACACAAGAAATTCAAACAAGTTTGTCAAAGCAGGACTAAAAGATGTCGAACACCACCAGAATCGGAAGAAATGGTCGAAAACTTGTGAAATACCTTTGAATTTCTCATTAAAATTTGGTTGATTTTGTTTATTGGATTTTCGAATACCAAATGATTTCAATGTTTTTGAAACACTGTGTTCACGAAGTTTTTCTCGGGTAATAATCATAACTGAATAAGACCAAAAAAAAAAAAAAAATTGAAAAAAATGAACCATTTTTTATCATTGCCACAAGTTCAAATAAAACTTCAATGACTTGGATACACATAGGAAGTGATCATTTTCTTTGGTCGTTGCGCAATATCAGAATTTTCTAAAAAGAGAATTCTCAAAAATACCAAAAGATTTTGATTAGTTGATGTTTCATGGCGTATTATTAAAAGCCAAATTATTTATATATATATATATATATATATATATATATATATATATATATATATATATATATATATATATTTATATATATATTGTATTATTCAGTCCAGATAAACCGGAGACGGGAATAATTCCGTCAGGACAAATTCATTCCACTATGAACATTTAAAATTTTCCTGGGAAAGAGCTCAATGTAACTAACAATATATATAACTATATATATATATATATATATATATAGAGAGAGAGAGAGAGAGAGAAAAGAGACAAAGAGAAATGGTAGATTTTGGTAAATCTGACGAGATGATAAAAATAAGTGGAAAAGTGGATAAACCAAACATTTACAACAGGTTTAGTAATAATATTTCGTTCTTTATTCACGGATGAACTTTTCGATAGCTACTACAGCGAGGTGTAGGGGCGGGCGCTACTCCTTTCCCTGGATTGCTCCACTTTATCCTTGATACCTATCTTATAATGCTGAGTGTTAAGCAAGGAGGCATCAAGTACTATTTTTGAGTCTTTGGTATGACTCGACCAGGGATTGAACCCAGGTCTGTCCGGTTCTTTTTTCTTTTTCCTTTCCAGTAGGATACTTCATTATAGTCAATGTCTTTGATGAAACGGATTACGCCTGAACTCCTTACCCCTATATCTCTCCCCTTCATTTCCTTTTTCTTTTTCTCAAAAACCTCTCCCCCCTCTCATATTTCCTTCTTTCTCACTAAAATCAATCCACATCTGTTTGCTCATGGCACCTAGCTTTGCCCTTCTACCCATACGGTCACAGTCAAAATTAATAAACCCTACTATCATCACTCAAACCTATATCAGCTTCTTTACTTGTTCTTTCCTTATCTGTCTCTTGTTTTTTTATACCCTTTCCCTCCCTTTATACCTTTTTACATTCTCCATACCGGCTCATTGGTTTAGTGGGTAGAGTGTTCGCCTTGGCCTGGGAGACCTGGGTTTAAACCCAGGAACCCAGGTCGCGTCATACCAAAGACTCAAAAAATGATACTTGATACTTCCTTGCTTAACACTCGGCAATATAAGTTGCATATCGAGGGTAAAGTGGAGCAATCCAGAGAAAGGAGTAGCGCCCCCCTATACTTCGGTGTAGTAGCTATTGAAAAGTGAGCCTTCTGGTCGCCCTCAACAACGGTCACCAAATTTACTTTACATTCTCCATTGTTTTATTTTTTTATCAGTTTCTTCAATTGCTAAAATATAGAAAAACTAAAAAAATATTGAGTCTGAAGTTCTTCCGTGAATAAAGAAGGAAACATTACTACTAAACTCGTCGTAAATGTTTGGTTTATCGATTTTTCTACTTATTTTTATCATATATATATATATATATATAAATTATCCAGTTAGTGTCCAAGGACAGTATTTGGGGATTATTGTTTTACATAGAATATATGAGGGTAATCATATAAATCTATGAGAGTGCTCAATGTATGGCTATTGTTAGTTCCCTATTTATTCACTAGGGTATAACAAAATTCACATTCAGAGCGTATATAGTATAATCAATGGAGACTCAAACTCGGTTAAGCCGTCATAATAAATTTATTTCGGCGGAGAATATTGTTATTTATTATACTATATATATATGTGTGTGTGTGTGTGTGTGTGTGAAATAATCAGGCCAGACATTCAATAATAATTGCTTTTGGTTCATTTCTATCCTAATTTTTTTTTTTCTTTTCCACATAAATTTATCAACATCTTCACCATCCTTGACAGGTAACTTAATGAAAAAGTAATGTTAACCTTACGAAAAAAAGATGCAAGAAAGAAATTTCAATTTCATGGCAAAGTTTAAGTCAAAATAATCACAAAAACAAAAATTTAAAAATAAGTTAAAGCCTATCTGTGTATGGGTTATTCAACCCTACAGCGAGTAACGAAACTGTACTCTTCTACTGACAACAGCAACAACAACAATGTCGATGTTTGTTGTCCTGTTTTATTTACCACTAATAGGACATTAGGCTCGTGTGGAAAAAAAAAGAAAGAAAAAAGAAATAAAGATAAAAAGAAGTAAATATAAACAAACAAATAAGTTCACGGCAAGTGATGGCATGATGAGATTGAAAAAAAAAAAAGATGAGGATGATGAACCGATAGACACTCACTCCATCTTTTCCTTACTCTCCTTCTCCTCCTCCGACAGATACCTTTTCTCACTTTCATTTCCTCTCTTTATTACCCTACCTCCTCCTTCGTCTCCTCCCCCTCCTTTTCGCACTGTTTATTACTGTCCGACCTTTTCACCCCTTTTCTCCGATCAACTTTCATACACACACACACACACACACACACTCACTCTCTCTCTCTCGCTCTCTCTCTCTCTCTCTCTCTCTGATCCAACCTCATGCTATTTCAGCATCCTCTTTCTTACAATATACAACAAATGCCGGGCAGTACCCCACCGGAGCAGAATCAACTACTCTCAGGATTGTTTTGCTTACGCTTAAACTTTAGGTAAGTTGTTGTTGTTTTTTTAAACAAGTTTATTTAAATTTCCTCATTTGATTCAAGATCACAGACTGCTGCTACTCCAACTGAAACAAAAACAAATCATTAAAAAATAAACAAAACACAACGAAAAAAACTGTATTTTCCTTTCACGATATATCGAAACAAACTTTCCGTCAGTAACGGACACATTTTTCTTTGTCGTTATAAGTCTTAAATAACTCCATCTATAATTCCCTCTGGCATCATTTTCATTCCATCATCACCTTCACGATCATCTATCTTCGTTTCTTCTTCTTCTTCTTCTTCTTCTTCTTCTTCTTCTTCTTCTTCTTCTTATTATTATTATTATTATTATTATTATTATTATTATTATTATTATTATTATTATTCCTTGAGAGTTTTCAACATCAGTTTTAACTAGAGTTTGACTGATAGCAAGTCTCATCAAGTCTCCAGGACTCTTCTCAGTATTCTGGCCGTTCTCAATAATGCTGTAGTTTGGATGGTCTCCACTCGTCCTCCAACTTCCAAGTCCTCCAGTCCCTTTAATTATCCTTTGGTGATTGTACCAAAAGCACCAATCACGATTATTATTCAAAGCAATATCATTATTTTACAAACTAAAAATAAAGTTGCAACATAGTGGTAACGACATTTACTATGAAACAAGCAATAAAACAAAAATAAAACAACTCACAGCAAGTTCACAACTGATTACATGGGCACATTGCGTAGTTTAATTTGGGAGCTAGGTTAGCTGGCCATTGTGTTTTTTCAGAGAGCAAGATTCTCACTGGGTGCCACATACTTCTGATCTTGTGTTAAACACAGTTCAGCTCAGTACACAACACAAGTTTGCAACTGGTTTCATAGGTTCTTTGCGTGGTGAAATGTTTCATGGGATAAGAAAAACACGCTACCGTTAATGTCATTGAATCTCACTGAGTGTCCCATACTTTGGACCACGGGCCTAAGTTAAGCTTAGTAGATAGATACAGCAGATATACAGAGTAGTTAAAAATCATGCTTTTTGTTGACTATTGTTTTGTTTGTTAGTTGTTATGTGTTGTTTTTTGGGGGGGGAGGTTGTTATAGATAAATAAAACAAATAAAAATAAGTGATTGTTCTGTAACTCAAATATTAAATGAATAAAAAAAATATAATAAGCATGAATATAAAAATATGTAATGAACAAAAATAAATATATATGAATATAAGATTAGTGTTAAAAATATTAAATAAATATTCAAAACATTAATATTAAATACAAACATTTAAAAAACACTTAAATATGCAAATATGAAATAAAAATAAGTATGTAAATAGTGAATGAATATCTAAATAATTCAAAATTATTAAAAATCATGAAAATTATAAGAATAAGCAACTATTTACTCATGTAAGTATAAAATGAATTTGAATAAAATTAATTTATAAGACATTAAATATAAAATGAAAATAGATAAACCATATTGATATAAAATATGTTCAAAATATGAATATACATATATTATTAACTATAAGGAATATTGAATAATATGAAAAAAAATTAAATAAATCAAATATTATCGGATAAAAATAAATGAATAAAAAATATCAATGTGCGTTTACTTTTGTTGATGTGTGTGTGTGTGTGTGTGTGTCTGTGTGTGTGTGTGTGTGTGTGCCTGTGTGTGTGTGTGTTCGCACGCGCGAACATGCGCGTAAATTAGGAAGAAAGAGAGAGCTTTATATATATATATATATATATATATATATATATATATATATATATATATATATATATATATATTCCTTATATGATCCAAGGAGGAAATCCAAAGTGTGGGAGTATCCAATATGAGTGCTCAATATAACGGCTATTAATGTATGATTAATTTAGGATTTACGTTCCATCAATACTCGATGTGTAGAGCTAATATATATATGTATATGTGTGTGTGTGTGTGTGAGAGAGAGAGAGAGAGAGAGAGAAAGAGAGAGAGAGAGAGAGATTTTAAAAGATTAGAATATAGGATTCAATCGATAAATTGGATGTTTTAAAAATATTTTTTGTATTAGAATTTATTTATTTATTTATTGTGTAAAAATAAAAGCTATGAAATCTGAAATTAGAGAAATTACAATAAGATTACTTAAGACGTTTAAATTTAATCGTTGAGGTCGTGTAGAATCTACAGAGTAAGTTGTTTTCGCGGGTCCAGGGAGAAGAAAGCTACGCGAGAATTAAACCGTTAAAACAAGCACAGAAAAAGAAATATTCATCTTCAATCTGACGAAAGAATCAACAAAACTCGATAAAATTGTTGGCATTGTAGCACAATAATTTACGAATAAAAAGAATGTTTAATCTTAAGAGTATTTTTTTAAAATTTTTCTTTAGTTTTTTTTTTTTTTTTTTTTTTTTTTTCCTAATATTTTTATTTACCGTAAAACATCATTTGATTAATGAATCGATAATACAATTACGCGTGTATGCAAATAATTGGTTTTTGAATCATAGAAATACTTGCCAGTAATATTCAACGATTTAAAACATTAAACATTTTAAGTATGTGTGTTGAATGCCACAACAAATATGGCTGGCCAGCTAAGTATTGGTGTCATAATTAATCGATTGAATGATTGATTGATTTTAGCATGTCAACCAGAGTTGGGTTATTTAAAATCTTGAGGTTTGGGAATCGCGTTCATTGTACTATAATTTTTGTGTAGTTATTTCTTAAGAATTTGTTGTTTTTTTTTCTTGCCTTCAGTTCTGTCGAATATGAATAATTTTTTAAACCGATCTATTTGACCCTTAGATGGTATCCTAACAGGTACTACTCTCCTTGATATAACCACTCAGGTTCAGAGAGGAGCTGAGATTTATAGCACATTCCCCTGATCTCCAGAGCTGGAGCCTCACCATCAGATGCAGTTTAGCGTCATAAACAGGACCCCCCCCCGCTGGAGAATACAGTTAACGAATTTTAATCCTCACAGACAGAGTGTATTTATGTCATGAGTTTGATCTTCCCAGGGTGCTTCATGCGTGAGACTTTGTACTAGAGGGTAACCCTTGCGTAAGCTCGTCTCGCAAATCAGTTCGCAAGCGTAATTCCACAGGGTGCTCTTCTACTGTGGCCTTGGGCTAAGTTAACCTAATCTTCAGTATATGAACCTCGCAGTGAGGTATTAGTCCTCCGTGGGTGCTCGTACTAATGATCTTGTGTAAATGTCAATTGGCCAACCGTAGTTGAGAGCGGCCTGAAGGTTCCCTTTTCAATAGCTACAACACCGAGGTGTATGAGAGGGTGCAACTCCTTACTTTGGATTGCTCCTTGATCCATACCTTATAATACTGAGTGTTATGCAAAGAGGCATCAAGTACCATTTTTTGGTCTTTAGTATCCCTCGCCAATAGCCTAGAAGACTGGGTTTCAATCTCAGGTCGAGTCATACCAAAGACTCAAAAAACAGTGTTTGATTCCTCCTTGCTTAACACTCAGCATTATAAGGTACATTTCAAGGGTAAAGTAGGACAATCCAGGGAAAGGAGTAGCGTCCTTCCCTACACCTGGGTGTAGTAGCTATTGAAAAGGGAGCTTTCGGGTAGCCCTCGGCTACGGTCGCCAACTTTTACTATGACTCCATCTGGGATTGAACCCCGGTCTCCTGGACCATTGGCAATGTAAACAAAGCTAAATACCGATCACTGCGTTAAATTCACTGAGTGCCCAATACTACGCAAGGCTTAAATTGAATCTGTTTTTACTGTTAAGTGTTTATCAATCACAGTAGTAGTGATGGGGGCTCGTGTATAGAGAGTTCGATCAGGGACGGACTGTCGGTGATCCAGGCCCTTGGACTAGAAGCCCCCTTAATACACACAACGACCCTTTCCATAAGGATATCTTAATCAGACATTGGGCACCTCCAGTGGTACAGTTGTTAGCGAACTAGATTGATAGACCAGTGGTAGTCAGATCGGTCCTTTCAGGGTACCCTATACTTCTGTCCGTTTTATGAATATAAATATAAATTAATATACTATAAGGGATTCGTAGAGCGAAAACATTTTAAACTTATAACACATTCGTTAGAAGCCACATCAAGAACAATAGTTTTGCTCCTAATGTAGCCGTGTATTTTGCGCCCTTGAGCACTGTACGAATATCCGACTGGTCAGTCCACAGCTGAGTTTGATCATTCTTGAGTGCCCTATACCTATGGCTTACTGCAAGAACCAACAAACTTTATATGCCTATAAAGATGTTCAACAATCGCTGTTGTAGTAGTAGTAATGATAAAGTTAAACCTCTCACGTTCAGTCATTATGATGATAAGGAAAAGAGATGAAACAAGAGAGCATTTCGCTACTTAGTGTAGTGAGAGATAAACACATTGTCAGGACAGAATTTAATAGATGTTAGAGAGAAGGAAAGAGAAACGAAATGTATAAAATGATTAAAAACATGAATGGCGAAAATATTAATCATTGATATTGATTTTAAAAAGTGCGTTTGTCGTTTAAAATCTGACAATTATTTGTAATACTTTGGTATATTACTTACGTGTTGTAAGATGGTTATTATAAAAGAATAAAGACGGTAAAGTAGCTTTTATAAAGGTTTTGGATAATAATTCGTATTTGAAGAAGGTCTGACTTGTTTTATCGTTTATTTACAACTGGTGACAGATGTAGTTATACCGAGCGTGGCCTACGGAAGATGGCTTCTGGTTCATTCGTAGGTCTCGGATACATTAAAAAACGCTTGAAAATTAATAGATATTTCCAATAAATTTTCGATTTTATTTTTTCCATGACACGAAACAATCTGATGGTGATGTTCCAGAAATGCTGGAGCTTTGGGGAATGTAGAGCACTCCTTTATTGTCATCGATCCCTGGTCCACTCAGGCCCTGAGTGGTAGCATCTGATAGGGCCCTATCTGTGGATCATATAGAACTAAACTGTGTATTTCTGCTAAAGTGATTTGGTTGAAATAGAACTGTTTCTATATTTAAACTACGTATTTATGCTAAACTGAATTGTTTGAATTAGAATTATTTGAGTAAACTGAATAACTTGAAATAGAAATGTTTTTTGACAATTAAACTGTGTACTTACATTTAAACTGCGTACTTATGCTAAACTGCATTGTTTAAAATAGAACTGATTATTTGTATAAAAATGGATATGGCATTAAATAACCTACAAAGGTTGATAGGCCATAAAACCCAAACAACCAAGCTACCAGAAGTAACCTAAATCTGAAAAAAAAGTTGTTTTTTTTATTAATAGCATATCAACCTCCGTGGGTTTTTAATGTCAAATTCACCCTTGAAGAACGGGTGGAGGTAGAAGGGGGCTCTTACCTTTCCCAATATTATTAATTCGACAGTGAACGCAATTGCGCGGCTGGAGTTCGAACTCGCAAACTTCGAGGCCTCTGTCCAACACTTTAGCCATTATGACTTCCCCACATAAATAAATAAAAAAGGTTGGTAAGCACTTTTTAAAGATGGCTAATGATTGAGATCCAATTATTTCTTTCTTAATAGCTCCACACTTGGCCATTACAGAGAGCGTCTAACTGCATATCGGAAGAGGGAGAGACATTTGCCTCTCGTAATGATTACCAAGAGAGTGGGTAAGCTCTGTAAGATAGACATCCTTTTAAAACGAAGGGAATCAGTTCAACAAAGATGAGAGAGAGTTTCAACCTAAATATCTGTTTTAGTCAGACAGTTTTAAAACATTCCAAGGGTCGAATTCTAGCCAAAAATGGAGGAGCTTTCGAGGTACGGACGAACGGACAGACATTTTGTGGATTCTTAGAAATTCCCAAAATAACTCTTTCCTGTTCCTTATCGATCAAGAATAGCTTCAACTAGTCACCAAAATTTTCAGTCAGCCAAGTCTCCTGGGGCTGTAGAATACACTGACTGTATCTCTGCAGAGGGGTAAGCTCCTCCCTCGCAACGAGTGTCCTTATTCCCCAACAAGGCCATAGAACCCAGTCTACCTTCATGTTTACCCATAGCTGGTAGGAGAATAGATAGGGTATTTGCACGAAGGGAAAGGGAAACAGTTCCGTCCAATACTTAAACAGTATATCTGTGATGTACTAACACTAAACAAAACGGAGGAAAAGGCAAAATGAACTCAATTACGCATAAAAGAAGACGTAATATTTTATAATCACAATATACATAAAACGTGTCCCATGGTAGAATTACTTCCATAATGTGTCATGGACAAGCAGTATATAGAAAGGGTACAAAACGGTAAAAAGCTAGCGTTTGTAAGATACCGTTCCCTGGTAGAGTTTGAGACATCTTCTCTGTTGTTCAAGGAACAGAGGCAAATAGAGGTAGAGAAAGAGTTTCTGAGGCCGTCATGTGACACCTTTCGAGGTCGCTAATGGACATGTCAATTTTCTAAGGGAGATAATTGTTCATAGTATTCCTACAACCGTATAAACGTCGTTAATTAGTTGTAAAACAAAGTCATAACTTTTTTCTGTTACCTTTTCCCTAACACCAATTTTTCCGTTCATCGGAAGATCAAAACATGAAAAAAAATTGTGTTGTGGTGTTTATATTTCTAACATGACCAACGGCCAAAAGGAAGCCATAAACTCAATTTAGAAACTGAAAACGCAATGTCGATCTGCTTATCAATGTGGGAGGATGTGTTTAAACGTCATCTTATGTGTGATGCTCACGTGTTGTTTGCTATGTTAATTCAAGAGTATTTGAATCACTGAATGTGATAAATTGTGGATGATATGATTTTATCATTTTGATATAATTTTTATATATTTTCTGAAGCAGCACTTCCACGAATTAATGTCGCGAATTGCTTCCGCAGGTAGAAGAGAAATATCTCTAGTACCCAAAATCATCTAGACTTTGTATAAAAATTTATTTCTAACAAGGAATCAAACCGACCACGTGCGGCACTTGATTTTGGCTAGAGTGGAAAATGGAGAAGTAATCCCAGACAATACGACACTAAAAAGCTATCTCCCACTATTTGTCGAAAACTACTCTTGTGCCCTCAGTACGAATTTGAGGACCAGACTGTTAAGGCAGGAAAATATAGCCAGCAGAAAGGTTTCGTCACTCGCTGCTTGAATAGCTGATAAGTATTCAAACAGGCAAGAAGCTTCCCAAAAAATAAAAATAAAATCAAACGAAAATAGACTACCGAAATTCTACAAAGTTAAACAACTGAAAGAAAATTCAACCCGAGAATTTCGCTGAAAAGATAACTTTACAGAAGACTCAATTAAAATTAAATGAAAATTAAAAAGACTCAATTAAAATCAACTGAAAGATAAAATTCAGCCCGTGAACTCGGCTGAAAAAAAAAAACTTTCAGAAGATCAAAATTAAATGAAAATAGAAACATTTTGATGAAGCTAAAAAGAAAAAAATACTCAAATTCAAAGAACTTTGTTTATCGGACACTCTCAGATAAGTTCTCTCAAATTACATAAAAATTTGCAAAGCTTTATCTTTTCAATCCTTTTTTTTTTTTTTCTTGTTTCTTTTGTATAAAATTCCTTTTTAAAACTTTATGGTCTGTGTTATCTTTTTGAATCAGAATTCGAACTAGAAAGCTGCGAAACTTACCGTTTAAAATTACACACTAAAGCCCCATAAAAACATACCCAGTTAAATATAATCATTTTCTTCGTAATAAATTTTACTTTAAATTCTTTTATAATGCAAATTTCATTCTCTCTAAATTCTTTTATATCGTGAATTCTATTCTGTTAAATTTCTTTTGTTTAAAGAATTATATTATCATCGTGCATCTACCAATTTTTTAGAATTGACGAAAGTCATCCAGGACATAACTTTATCTTATTTTCTGATCATGTTTTAATCTTCCTTTACATTTGTTCTTTATGTTGGTTGATGATTTTTTTTTTAAATAATCTAAGTCTTATGTTCTCATTCGATCTCAAAATTTCTGTTTGTCTGTCCTTCTTTCGGGCTTATTTGTTTGGAATTTGTTAATTAAATATTCTAGTTCCATTTCCCACGACGATAACCATTACGCTAAGTTCAGCTGCAAATATTCAATATGATGGACATATGTTAGTTAGAATCTTTAACTCATTCGTAAAGAAATCTAAACCTCCAAATACTCAATATAATGGACATTGGCTACTTAGAATGCTTTACTCGTTCCTAAAGGATTCTAAACCTCCAAATACTCAGTATAATGGACATATGCTAGTTACAATCTTTTACTCATTCGTAAAGGATTCTAATTCTAATATCAAAACCATCAATATCATCATGGGCCGTTGATAAAACAGGAACCTTATGGGTTCACGCGTCATCTAGAAGTTATAGATTTAAAATAAAAAAATAAAGATGTTGTCAAAAAGACGATTAGATCCTTTATGAAACATACCGAATTTAAAAACTTGAACATGAATTATAAAAAAAAAGACTTGCGTTTAAATATTTGCAAGACGTTGCTTAGTTCTTAGAAGGCTACAAATGACTGACAAATCTTAATACAAACAAATAAAGAAATTAGAAATAGCGTAGTCGGAGGAACTAGAAGAGAGTACATATGGGATTTTTTTTCAATGAATGAAAACTCAAGAAAACATGGCTGTCATTTTGAGAGCAAAGCTTCAGCTGCTTTCCTTGTAATATGCACTGCGATTCGTTTGTACACAAATGACGTCACTTATACAAACGACGTCACATATACAACGAACTCGTGCCACCTGGTGTGCTACTTTCTTTATCCTTAACAACTGTACCATCTTGGATTATAATCAATCTCTGAATTATTTAGCACAATAGAATCCGTGACGTGACTCTCCAGTTGTTGGGTCACACTTGGGCCGGCCGTGTTATGTGCTGCACGGATCTGGTCGGATGTGTCTCTTCACTGGACATACCTCTGGCCTCAGGAAGGGGTTGTCCTCCCCCCCAGCTTTTAACCCTCTTCGGAGGGGTTAGATTTATCGCCTAGCGCCTGAGGCGCCTCTTTTAGGAGAATGCCGACGGGGCCCGAGGTATTTTGGGGACTGCTAGATGCGTGTGGGCTAGGGTCTTGGGACCGGACCCACCTAAAAAAGACCTTGTGCCACACACGTACGCTTGGTGGGGCGTATGACAAATACAGCACAATAGAATTTTAGTGATTGGTCACGAACCGTAGAAGTGAACCATCATAATAATTGTGGAATCTGTCCTGGATTATTTCCGTCTCTTGTTAATAGGTAACGATATAGGTTTATCCTGCTTATTAACATCTAAAGGTATCACTGTGCTTTTAGTTGAGATTTGAGATTGTATTATTCATTAAGATTAAAAGATAATGTATGAAAAAGATTATAGGAGTTACTTGTACATCATATTTGTTTTCATATGGTCATTATTAAAAAATAAAGGATATAGATTGATGGGTGGATCGATTGATTTTAACGACATGTCAAACTATCTTGGGTTATTTTATACCTAGAAATTAGAGAATTGCGTTCATTATATATATATATATATATATATATATATATATATTGTGTGGTTGTCTGTAAAGAATTTTTGACACATAATTATGCTATCAAGTATTCCTGTCTAATAAAATATAGCTTTAAGTAAATATTTCTATTTAATTACAGTCATTTGTTTGCACATAGTTATGTGTTTTTTAATTAAGTAATTAATAACAAGCAAAGTTGGCGACCGTAGTCGAGGGCGACTAGAAGGCTCAATTTCAATACCAACAACACCGAGGTGTAGGGGAGGGTGCTACTCCTTCCCCTGGATTGCTCCATTTTACCCTTGATACGTACCTTATATTGCTGAGTGTTAAGCAGGGAGGTATCAAGTACCATTTTTAAGGTCTTTGGTATGATGCGACCTGGGATTGAACCCAGGTCTCCCGGACCATAGGCGAACATTCTACCCACTAGGCCTATGAGCTGGTAACGAATAATAATCCTTAGTAAATAATTATAACTTCAAGTAACTATTCTTGACATAACTAAGTGACTGTTAAATGGTATCAAGTATTCCTCTCAAATACAAATAATTTTTAAAAAGATATATTTGACTCATATATGAGACCCTAACTGGCACTACCTATCCGAGTCAGACTGAACCAAAGAGTAATGGCAATGAGAGGTTACGCCGCACTTCCCAGCTCTCCAGAATAAGAGTCTGACCATCAGACCATTAGTGCCTTACCCAGGACAACCTCTATTAAGTGGGTGGTGTCTTTCTTTTCTGAAGGGGGGTATAGTCAACATATTCTTAGTCCAGCTGACAGAGCGATAAATCACGGAGAATTGCTTTTATTTAAATTTAGGATAGTCATTGATATTCAAAGGTTGTTTCATTTGTTTATATTGTTTATTTACTAAGTGTTTACATTTAGCTTGACGTAAGGAAGACGACTTTAGTATGTTTTGGTGGGGTAACCTCCCGAAAGCATCGAAAAATTGATGAACATTTCTAATAGATATTCAATTTTATTATTTTCCAGGCTTTGATGGGTAGGATTGTTTGGGGTTTTTTTTTTAAGCATTGTCTTTCTTGGCATTTTTATTTCTTATTTTTAGTCTGGGTAACTGTTGAAAAAAGGTTAAATGCATACGTAAACCATCTGCCTTTGGTAATTATTTCCTGAAAAGTAGGAAAGTCTTGTGAGACGGATACCTTTTTACATAGAGTGAAATGTGAAGACAAAGAGGGTGAGAGACAGAGGAGCACTTAAAACCCAGTTTGAACCAAATCTTTTAGAGCAGTTTAAAATCTTTACTGGAGTGACAATTAATTTCTGAATGTTTCGGGTGAAATCAGGCAAAAAATCGCGGAGATTTTGTGGTAAAGACGGGCGATTATAAGGGGAATTATAATAACATTTTGTGCTGAAATAGATAAAGAAGATGCTTTCCTAAGCTACATTAAGATTCGACCTTGAAGATACAATTTTTTTAAAAATCCAAACATATAAGTAGAATTCCTGCCCAGTTGGCTAGGGCAGTAGAATACCGTTTTATTTTACCTGAGGAACCAGATTTCCATGTGACCGACAACCTGTCCATAGCAGTTCGTGCTTTACCTGTGCGAATGTTGACATCGCTTTGAGTAGATGTGATTGGGCTTCTTAGCTATATGAGCTCGTCAACTTATTTCAGAAGCCTGCCATTTAATGAAGAGACGTTATCGTCTTGATTACTATACTGATTTAATTAATCACACTTTTGAATAAATGAATCTAAGATAGGCTCAAGTGTAAAACGAAACGTCTAGATTTTTAAAAGGAGAGAACAGCGTTTCTAATTCGCAACCAAATTTAATAAAATAATGAAAAAAGAAGGGAATAGAAACACTGAAAGAATGTTACAAATATATGATGTATTTACGAGATTTATTTTAGAAGTAGTGTTCGAGTAACTATTGTGACGTGGTATGCTACAGAGAGAGGGAAGGGGAGGTAAATTCACCAACTCTTCTGGGTTTGAATCAACAGACACTAAGACTGACTGCTAAAACGGTAGTATCGTGAAGGATTGAATGGTGGGAGAAGGAAAAAGTCAAAGGATTGGCCCGTAGACCCTTAGCGCCAAAATGCCACAAAATTTTGAAAAGAATCTTCAGTTTTGGGACAGAAGTCGGCGGAGAAAGACGCCGATTTACAACCAACTCCGGGGAAAGTCTCCGTCTTTGGACAGAAGTCAGCAGAAAAAGACGCTGATTCAGCCGATTCCGGGGATGTCACTCGCCCATAAAAATGAGAGAAAGGAACCTGACATTATACCTCGTCAAAGATAAGTACAACTTAAACTGTTTTCCTTCCACCCTTCCTAAATATTAGGAAGTTATAAGTGTTCAAAAAAAAAAAAAAAAAAAAAAGAAAGAGAGAAACTGAAAGGATTCTGTTTCATCATTAGCAAATTTGTGAATGAACTTTGTTATATGCTTCAGTCCAGAGACTTAGACATTTTCTCAAGTAAAAGAAAAAGAAAGAAAGAAAAAAGGAGAAAGAAGAAAAGGACTGTTGAGAGACATTTGTTTTATACTTCCTGTTGGCTTAATATTGCCGGGATTTTAAAAAGAAAAGAGAAAAAGAAAAGGAACTGTTTCTTAACTATTATCATTATTTGTTTGGTCGTTGCCCATTAAAATTTTGTTATATTTTAAATGCACCCTTGTTTTGAAATCTTTTGGTTGTTATTTCCTCTATCGATTCGTCTTCTTTTGTGCGTATCTGTTTCAGCCTCGTATCGCTTTCATGAATTCTAGCTAAACGTCTTATTGCCACCCTAAAACATTACAAGGGAATTTTGGAAGTTTTACTATTTTCTAACCTCGAAGTCCATTTTTCCTATATCTGAGGGGGTGTGAAAACGAAGGACTTGGTGGGGTATGTGAAAGTGAATTGGATACCCCCTTACCAGCGTCGGAGATCAGTCTAGCCCCCAAATTAACCCCCACATTATTTGCCGGTTCACTATGTGCCCGAAATAGGAGTCTTAACTAGGACTTATTTTGCGGAGGGTCAAGTGCCAGACTAACCTCGACGTCACATGCTCATAAAATGGACTCTCATCCTCGGATAATTATTTATGCAGCGTCACACAATGTTTAACAATTTGAATAATAAGTTCTTTTTATGTGAGATAAAAGAAGTTTTCGATATCATTATTTCTTGCGAATTTTTCACACTAGCGTTCGCTGATAGTCTTTCCCTGGAGTCTGAGTAACAGACTACAAGTCTTTATAGGTCTTCAGGTCTCTTCTTTGTATTCTGGCCCGTCTTAATGTTTGGATGGTTTCGATTTGTTCTCCTATTTCCAACTCTTCCAGCCACCCTTTCAAACCTTTGGAAACCGTTCCAAGAGTGCAAATTAAAATCACTCTAATGTTCCGCAGCATTTTTAGTTCTCTGGTGAGCTCCAAGTACTTGTTTCTCTTTCCGTTTTCTTTGATTTCAATTTTTTCATTTCAATTTTGTTAATTTTCGCTAGGTTTGGTTTTCCGGTCGGTATCATTATTATTATTTACTCATTTGAGCTTTTCACATCAGCGTTAGCTGATGGTCTTTCACTCGAGTTTGAGTGACAGCAAGTCCCCTCAAGTCTCAGGACTCTTCTCAGTATTCTAGCCGTTGTCAATAATGTTGTAGTTTGGATGGGCTTCAATCGTCCGCCAACTTCCAAATCCTCCAGTCCCTTTAATAAACCTTTAGTTACTGTTCCAAAAGCATCAATTACAATTGGTATATTTGTCTCCTGCATGTTCTATAGTTTTTTTAATTCCCTAGCAAGGTCGAGGTACTTATCCTTCTTGTCACATTCTTTCAGTTTTATTCTGTGGTCAGCCGGGAGAGCAAGTTCTCTTTTTTGTTGTTCATTGTTATTAAGTCTGGTCTTCTGGCCGATATTAGGTGATCCGTGTGTATGTCAAAGTCCCATAAGAGTTTATGTGTGTTATTTTCTAGGATAGGTGCTGGGTTATGCATATACCATTTGTTCGTATAGTCAAATTTAGATTTCTTACACATCTCCCAGTGGATTACCTTGCCGACCCAGTCGTGTCTAGTCTTATATTCCTTCTGCGCTATAATTATTTTAGTCCTGGGTGAAATAGTTCATTGACGCTTAGCGCGAATAGATAGTTGCAGACTGAATATTTTTAGGTGTTCGATTTTCTTAATGTCCGGTAAGCAAAGAGAAATAGATATCGACAAAAAAACAGCGCGAATGTTGTTGACGGTAAAATTCAAGAAAAATGTATTTTCAATATCTTTATCACACTTCGTATGGCATAAAAAGTTTATTATCATAAAAAAAAGTTTTGATATAGCATACTGCCATAGAAATAATGTGGTAAACCACATACTACTTGTGAAACAATGTAGTCGACTGTATACTACAATAGAAACAATGTGATTGATTAGCTGACTAATTTTAGCGACATGTCAACCAGTCTAAGGTTATTTTATGTCGAGAGGTTAGGGAATAACGTTCATAGTAGGTTTATAATTACAGTGTGTAGTTTATTTGTTTATTTATTCATTAATTTATCTATCTTTTCTTTTTAAGATTTATTTATTTTCCACACAGTCCTATTGGATAGAAATAATTTTTAAACAGTTCTATTTGTCCCATAGATTGGACCCGCACAGATACTATCACTGCGGGTCAAAGTGGAGCTAGGGGTAATGGCAATAAAGGGGCACTTCAGACTCCCTATATCTCTAGAACTGAGGCCTTACCATCAGATACAGTTTAGTTTCATACCCAGGATACAAACAATGTGGTAGACCGTATACTTCATGAGAAATTATGTAGTAGACAATAGAACGAATGTGGTAGACAGCATACAACAGAAACAATTTGGTAAACCATATACTTCAATAGAAACTATGTAGTAGACAACAGAACGAATGTGGTCGACAGCCTACAACAGAAACAATCTGGTAGACAGTATTTCACAATAGAAACGTAAAATGTGTTTGCGGTTCAATAGTTACCGTTGTTGGAAATGGACCTGACGAACCAAGTTTAAATCCTGTATGGCCCAGTTTGCATTTCACATTGCGCTAATTCTCTTCGGAAAGGTACGAATCCAACTATTCTACTAAGGATAAATGGGTAAACAACACGACAGAGTGGCCTCTTACACCTTAGTATGGCAACTGATCTAGAAGAAGGAAAACTCTGAATTAAAACCAGTTGAAATCCGTTAACAAACTGACCTTGTGTCCCATTCTGCTCGTGTGGAGGGGTTGCAAAATGCATTCTACAAAAGAAACCTGGTTGACCTCAGTTTACAATAGAAATAATGTAGATCACTAGCACCGGATGGGTTCGTTTCTATTACAATTACTGATGATGAAGAAAGTGGCATTAGTCTAAAAATGACCTGTGACTCCTTCTATTCTGACTTCAATGCTTATAATTCATTTATTAACCATATCAGTTGTCTTACAGTTGATTGCTTAAAGATTATTACCAATCTCAGTTTAGTATTACACAAAGCTATAAATGTAGAGACAGTGAAAATCATCCTGGTAATGGTCTGCGATAAAAGCTCACTAAAGATTGTCCTTCTGCAAGTCTCCTCTTGGCTAAAGAGAGTTTGGTCACTAAGGGTGTTAGCAGACCACCCAACTCTACAAATAGAACCCAGAAAACAATTTGAAACCTACGAAACCAATATGAGAAATTTTTACGACACCCCCATATGGATCACAAGAAAGAATAAGCAACGTTGTAAGACGTTTGAATACGTGCAAAAGAGTTGCTGAAGCATATCCCTTGAGCGGTCAATAGTCTTTAAGATAACAAAGTTATAATTATAATACTCTTATCTGTGTTCGGTGAATGTCCTGTTGTCTTTCTGCATATTTTCTGGTTGTGTTTAACCTGTTTTAAGTGTGTTGTGGACGTTTGATTTCGTGGGGCTCAAATAGTTTTCTGGGTTCTGTTTGTAGAGTTACCAGGCTCTCTTTAGCCGCGTCTCGCCTCATGGAGACCCTAGTCGCTTCTGCCTCTCCCCTTGCTCAAGTCACATGCTCAAGTCCTACCGTCCTGCTTTCTCCCTCTATCGTCAGCCTCTCTACATGCGGGTACACAGCCGTCAAGAGCGTAACTTGTAATTTTCTTATACAACACGGTCTGCTTAAAATCATTAATACGCATCAGTATACAAAGATATGAATCTCTTTTGACTGATTGATTGATTGATTTTAACGGCATGTCAACCTTTGTAGGGATATTTTAAGTCAAGAAGTTTGGAAATCGCATTCATTGTACGTTTATATGTACATTTTTTGCAGTAGTTTTTAAGATTTCTTTTCTTCGTTTTTTGTTTTTGACAATATTTGCATTTGATAGGACCTATCGAATCTGATAATTTTTTAACAGTTCTATTTGACCCATAGATGGGACCCTAACAAGTATTATCATTCTAGGTCAGAGTGGACCTGGAAATAATATCAATGAAGGGGTATCCACACTCCCCATATCTCTATAACTGGAGCCTCGCCGTCAGCTCCAGTTTAGTGTCATACACAAGAACACCCTGTCGAGGAAGGAAATCAGCGGGGGCAGTCTTACCAATTTTGCTAGGGATACAATCAGCAGATTGTAAGTCCCGCCGAGAGAGCGTAAATATTTTTTAAAAACCAAAAGTAATAAAAAAAAAGCATCCTTACTACACGAAATGAGGTTTGGTCCGTTCTTTTTTTCCTTCTTGTTTGATGGTATATAAATCTCCATGGATTATATAATGCCAAATCCCATCATTATAGAAGAACAGTAGTGGTGCTATTTAACCCATTGGTGGTGGGATAAGGGAGTTCATGTCTTTCCTAAGAGTCATAGTCCAAAAATGAACGAGATAATGCGACTGGAGTTCGAACTCGTTTACTGCGATGTCGCAGTCCAGCATGTAATCCACAACGCTACGGGTACTCCCCCACACGAAATGAGTCATAAAACTAAAACTAACAAAAAACAAAAAAACAACAAACGTTTCAATGACCGTAGCTGTTGCGACTCTAGACATGAATTAGTGAATAATCGTGAAATCAATTGGAAAGAAAGTGATTTTTTTTTCTTTTTATCTGTCTCTGTCTCTCGTTCTCTGTCTCTGTGTCTCTGTCTCATTGATAATGTACATTCCCCTCCACCCTTTACGTTTAAAGACCAAACAATACCATCTGCTCTGTCCCTCTTCATTCATAACAAAAAACCTAGGGTGACCCACTTGTAAGTAGGTGTCTCATCGGACACGTGGTTTTGGAGTACGTACACAATTTTTTTTTTTTTTTTTTTGTTTCTTTAATTTTTTAATCGACGCGTGCACGACAAGAAACACTCGAATACACTTATGCAAGCACGTGCTAATCCCTCCCCTTCTCTCTATCGACTGCACACACACACACACACACACACACACACGATGGCTTGTTGAACTATGAAACATATAAAAGATCGTTCATACGTAAGTAATTCCTTTTTTTTTTTTTTTTTTACAAAACCAATTTTTCTCTCACTCTCCGGTAGTTTTGTATTGAATTTTTAAGAAAATGTGCAGTCAATTATTTACAGCTAATAACTTGTTTACTAAATTAAATACGGTTTTCAAAACAATTAAACTTTTAAACAATTAAGGTTGTTACAATTTAAAAAAAAAAGGTTTAGTTTCTTAATTTAATGGCATATCAACTTTCATGGATTATACGAAAGTCACCCTTGTAGAAGACAGTAAGTTAGAAAAGTTGGCGACCGTAGTCGAGGGCTACCCGATGGCTCCCTTTCCACAAGCTCGAAGTATAGGGGAGGGCGCTTCTCTTTTCCCAGGATTGCTCCACTTTACCCTTGATACGTACCCTGTATTGCTGAGCGTTAAGCTAGGAGTTATCAAGTTCCATTTTTAAAGTCTTTGGTATGACGCGACCTGAGATTGAACCCAGGTCTCTCGGACCATTGGTGAACGTTCCACCAAGTAGGACAATGATCCGGTTAGAAGACAGTAGTGGCACTATTTAACTTATAGCTGGAAGGATAAGGGGGTTCAATACCTTTTCCAGGGGTTACTTTTCCGAAAGTGAACGTTATCAGGCGACGAGAGTTCGAATTTGCTTCCTTCGAGGCCGCTGTCCAGCATTTTAACCATAATGCCCTCTCTTAAATGAATTCCAAGTATTACTTAAGGCGTCGCATGGCATTAAGAAAAGAAATGCGAAGTAATACAAAACTGTTACCTCACTGTGAGGAACGCACATTTTTTGGGACCACAATACTAAACTAATATGCATTTGAGATTCATTTTCTTGAAAACATGAAATCCTTGAGAAAAAGTTTGTTTTTAATCCTAATTCGAATGTTCTTCTGGGAAAATAGCTGGTAATGTCCTAAATAAATATAGAAATGTAGTTCTGGCATTCACTGTCCAACTAAGAATAAAGTTTCTGTCATTGTCTTCTTTTTATGCACGGAAAAAAAGACAATCCTCCATCCATCACCCGAAAAGTGTCAAAAAAAAAAAAAAGAAGAAGAAAACAGTATGCACGCGAGCTATTTTCCGACTGATATTTATTTCTAGTTTATATTAATCTAACTTTTTATCAATCTATTTATCTATCTCGGTCTATTCATCTCTCTCTCTCTCTCTCTCTCCTCACACTCACGCATGGCACGCGTGCACACACACACACTCACAGACATACTGAGTGATTAATACCCTTATGAGAGTACCTTTATGATATAATTTCAAATAGTCTCCATATGTTCAACATTTCTCTCGATGCATTCTAGGAATCTGTCACAGGTAATTGAAATATATTATAACTACCATGGAATTACCTTTATTAGAAAAGCAAAACACAGCAAATATGACCCTTAAGCAAAGCTTAGTATATATGCAGTTTAGGATCAGAATTCAATAAATGTCATATTTGCTGTGATTTGTATATATATATATATATATCATCATCATCCTGTCACGCCATCAGCACGGATATCCCTGACCCTCTCTTGCCACCCTTCTCTATCTTCCATTGCTTCCGGCAGGTCTTCAGAGCTACATCCCATATCGGCACAGAGCTGCTGTATGTATGTAGGTTCCCGTGCTGTATGTATGGAGGTGCCTGTGGTGTAATGGTTATCGTCGCAGGAAATGGACACGGCGGCACGAGTTCAAACCCTGGACGAAACTGAGTGCAATTCACATAGCACTAATACCCTTGGGAAATCCAATTATTCTCCCTCCAGCTATGGGTAAATAGTAGGACAGACTGGATTCTTCTTGGTGAGGCAACTAGTCTAGGAGAAGGAAAACTCTGAATTCAAACCTGTTAAACACCGCTTAAAAAATTGACCTTGGTAAATATGGTATTATGTAGGTTCTACCTGTTCGTCCTGCCTTTGCTTGTCCATGTGAAGAGGTCCACTGGACTACGTCACTTATAGGTTCGTCCCTAGTTCTCCAGCAGTGTCCCACATGTCTGGTTCGTCTAACTTAGCTTTCGTGATAGGTAGTAAGTGGCCGTACAGCTGCTGTTTTGTAGGGTGCTGCCTCCATGTCTTGTTCAATATTGCTCGCAGCATTCTTGTGTAGTTGCCGTCAAGCTTTTTTTCCATGTGTTTTGTAAGCGTCCATGTAGTGCATCCATACAGCAGTATCGACACGACCGCTGCTTGGAAGAAACTGCGTTTCATTTTATCGGTCAGGTTTGATTTCCATATGACCGATAGTCTATCGATAGCTGTCCATGCCTTAGCTAGTCATGTGTTGATGATATATATATATATACACGCAAAAATCACAGCAAATATGATTTTTATTGAATTCTGATCCCAAACTGCATATATATCTATATATATACACTAAGCTTTACTTACGGGTCATATTTGCTGTTTTTTAAGAATGGTAACAACTCTCTGGGAATTCCTCTATGCTATGATAATTTTAAAGTATCCACCTGTTTACCATTCCTGGAACCCTTACTATCGTTGGAATCTTCTCCAAGTGGCCTTCGTAATACCAATTTTGATTTTTTAGTCCAATGGCGTAATGGTTAGAGTGTTCACCAATAGTCCGCGGAATCGAAGTTCAATTCCAGGTCAAGTCATACAAAAGACTTAAAAAATAGTACTCGATGCCTCTTTGGTTACCACTCCGCATTATGAAGTGAGAATCAAGGGTGTAGAGCAATCCAGGAAAAGGAGTTGTGCCCCTTCCTACACCTCGGTGTAGTAACAATTGGAAAGGGAGCCTTTGTGTCGTCCTCAACTACGGTCGGCCAACTAACTAATAAACTATATATATATATATATATATCACTTGATTCATGTCAGTCTATCTGTCTATCAATCACTCTATATATTTATCACTAAAAATTTTATGGTCATCATATTTTGTAATACATCTATGTAACCAGGATCCAGTAAAAACGACTGATTATTACGAGTAATACACTTAAAATGCTCTAATTTAAAGTTATGGGTCATGCAAGAACATTTTAAGTGAATTGCTCTAATACTTATCGCACTATAATGTACTGTTTTTGCAGAATGATGGTTACATAAATATATTATAAACATTAGTCCAATCTAATTTACAACTGAATGATAATCTCGCACAGAACATCATTTTTTATCATACATCAAGTCAATATAACGGAGATAGCTAGGAAACGCTAATCTGAATCTTTCACTCCATGCTAAATAGGAATACTGATATCATCGTGGACCGATGTTCACGGCCCGTCAAGTATATCATCATCATCATCATCATCATCATATCGCGCTGGTAGCACGGATATCCCTGACCCTCTCTCGCCACTCCTCCCAATCGTTCATCGCCCGAGGTAGATCTTCAGGACAACATCCCGTATCCTCACATAGCTGCTGAATGTATGTTCGTGCTGGTCGTCCTGCTTTTGCACGGCCATGTGTGGGGATCCATAAGAGTACATCTCTCATGAGTTCGTCCCTGCTTCTCCAGCAGTGTCCTGCATGTCTGGTTCGTCAAGTATATATATATATACAAACCAGAAAAATATCAAACTATGAACACGAAGTCCGTTATTTTAAGTTTCACGTGGTATGCACAGTCTTCGTAGGAAAATTTTTTTTTTTCAATTTGATATTTTCATAGGTTGTTTGGTTGGTTGTTTAGGTTTTATGGCATATCAACTTTTGTAGGTTATTTAACGCCAAATCCATTTTCATGCAAATAGTTCTATTTCAAACAATTCAGTTCAGAATAAGTACGCAGTTTAAATGTAAGTACAGTTTAATGGTGAAAAGCATTTCTATTTCAAGCTATTCGATTTAGTCAAGCAGGTCTACTTCAGCTAATTCAGCTTAGTATAAGTACAGATTTTGTTTACATACAGTTAAATGTCAAAACAGTTGTATATTAAACAAACCAGTTTATTCTAAGTACAGTTTCAATATCAAAAAACAGTTCCATTTCAAATAATTCAATTTAGCATAAGCACGCAGTTTAAAGTACGGTTTAATTATCAAAAACCTTTCTATTTTAAACTATTTAGTTTAGTAAAACAATTCAATTTAGCATACGTATGCAGTTAGTTCTAGAGCCCTATCAGGTGCTACCACGCCGGGCCAGAGTGAACCTGGGAGCAATGGCAATGAAGGGGGGCTCTGCATTCCCCAAAGCCCCTGCATCACTGGAACCTCACCATCAGATTGTTTAGTGTCATATCTAAGACACTCATTGGGTGGGTCTTACACTTCTGCTGAGGTGCAGTCGGTGTAAGGTCCCAGCCGACTGGACAATATTTTTATAGGTTATATATATATACATATCAGAGAAAGCAATCTTAACTTGTATGCAATTATTAGTGAGCTCAAGTCTCGCAAGGTGTCCAAAAGATCCCGCTTTGCACTGCATTTAAGTAAAGCTTAGAATATATATATATATATATATATATATATATATATATATATATATATATATATATTTCAGCTTACTAATAATGGCTTACAAGTTAAGATTGCTTTCTCTACTATATATATATATATATATATATATATATATATATATATATATATATATATATATATGCGCCATTCAGTCTGGAATCCAAATTCAATAAAGGTCATATATACTGATTTGTATGAATGGAGACTGCTTGAGAAAAATACAAAAGTAAATCTTTTTTCTTTTTTTAATGAGAATAGGCGGGCTGCGGAAAATCAAATATATAAGCTTTAAGTAAGTTTTGTTTACTCAACCCACACCTCCATTCATCTCATCCCGCCCAATACTACTACTATCACCACAATATTGTAGCCCATTTGAAAACTCTACTTCAGTCGAGGAACTCATACTTTCTATCACACACACACACACACACACACACACACACAGAGAAAATAATTTACTCTGAGAGCTGAATAAACGTCGAATCAAATGACGCATCTGCTCCCAGACACCCTACCGTTGTCCCGCTGTCTCATGACGTCACTGTTGACACGTGCCGGCAGGTAATAAGCCACAGTCCACTCCTCCGCTTTCGATGACGTTTATGGGAGTAGAGGGAGTTCGGTAGAACTATACTTTATTCTGTCTTTATTTTTCAGTGCGTGTTAGTTGATAAAGGGGTTTGAAACTAAGTTGGAAGATCAATTAAACAGTTGGAAAAGAATAGAACGAAAGAAAGGCCAAACTTGTTTTTTATTATGCCATTTTTTTCTCTTCTTTTTGATTTGTTTGTAAATGATATCTAACTTATTCTCTTCCTTTTCTTAAATCTCACCATATCTTTGTTACTGCTATCTGCAAAAATTGTAATAGGCCAAGGCTAGATGTTAATTGTAGTGCCCATTAAATCACACACACACACACACACACACACACACACACACACACACACACACACACAAACATATATATATATATATATATATATATATATATATATATGTCATCATGGCGTGCCGCTAGCACTGATATCCCTGGCCCTCTCTCGCCACTTATCCCAATCGTTAATCGCCTCTGGCAGGTCTTCAAGGCTACATCCCGTATCCACACATAGCTGCTGCATGTATGTTCGAGCTGGTCGTCCTGCTTTTGCTCGGCCATATGTGGGGGTCCATAGGAGTACATCACTAATGAATATATATATATATATATATATATATATATATATATATATATATATATATCCGCCCTGTGGATGGGACTTATAATACTTACAGTGTATACGTTGCCAGGGGGTAAGACCCCCTAAAATAAAAAAGGAGTATTGTGAGTATGACACTAAACTGCGTCTGATAGTGAGGCTCCAGACCTGGATGTCTGGAGAGGGTAGAGAATCCCTCCGTTGTCATTACTTCCAGGTCTACTTTGATTTAGAATAGTATTACCTGTTATACCGGGCCATTGGATTAATGAGGAGAGTGTTTGCCAATGGTCAGGGAGACCGGAGTTCAATCCCTGGTCGAGTCATACCAAAAGACTCAAAAAATGGTACTTGATGCCGCCTGGCTTAACACTCAGCATTATAAGGTAATGATCAAGAGTAAAGGGGAGCAATCCTGGGAATGGAGTAGTGCCCTTCCTTACACTTCGGTGTAGTAGCTATTGAAAAAGGAGACTTCAGTTCACCTTCGACTAAAGTCGCCAACTTTTAACTTTTTTTTGTTACCTGTTAGGGTGCCATCTATGCGTCAAATAGATCTTTTTACAAATTATTCGTATTTGATATGGACGTGTCAAAAAACAAAACAAAAAACAACGACACAAAAATGTGAGCATGAACGTTCAATGAACGCCATTTTCTAACCTTTCTGCATAAAATAACTCTAGACAGGTAAAAATCATTCAATCATTTTCATTCAGTAAATTAAGAACGGTTTGTAATCGATTAGAAACATGGGAATCTTAGCAGCCTTTTCTTTTGGACACATGAAATACCCGTTTTTACTCTTCAACGCGGAAGTCTCTGTTTGTCAATCTATCTCTCTGTCTCTGTGTCTCTCATATTTTTTAACATTCAATGTGAGATTATTACACACAATCATCTCTCTCTCTCTCTCTCTCTCTCTCTCTCTCTCTCACACACACACACACACAAATAAACTTGTGAGGCATCCCAGACAGGCCATACATTTGTCGGCCGTGTTATGTGGTACGTGGACTGGCTCGTGTGGTTTCATTTGCCTGGTTTCGTTTGGGTGAGAGGGTAACTCCTTGCCTCATGGGGGCAAGACATTCACCCGCTTCGGCAGGACTAGGTTTATTGCATGGTGCCTGAGGCGCCCAAATAGGGAAAACCGACGGGGCCAAGAATTTCTGGTATTGTTGGCCATGTGTGTTTTGGCTGGTGTCCGGTTCCCACTCTAAACAGATCTTGCGCAGTACTCCTTCTCGTCAGGGAGATGGATCAATACCACACACTCACACACACACACACACACACATTTTTAGTAAGGTTAATTACCCTGATTTCCAACTAAAACTGATGGAAGTTTCGATACAAAGTCATAAAAGGACACCCTCCTGAGTACGAGCGAGAAATGCCAAAAATAGCTTAGGTCCTTCAACAGTTGTTGTTTTCATATGCTTCATGCATCAAGCAAAGAACATACCCCTCCTCCTTTATTTAAGTTACAAAAGAAAATCCTAATTCCCGTGAATATAAAATAGAAAACTGGATCAAAATAGTTAAAACATTTTAAAACCATTGAAGGATAAACGATTGCAATTGCCTCCTGCTGATTTCCAAACAATCTGACAGTTACACTGTTTGAAATTTATCAATATTTGATAAGAATAATTGAAACTATATACTTACAGCAGTGTTCGCCAATGGTCTGGGAGACCTGGGTTCAATCTCAGGTCACGTCATTCCAAAGACTTTAAAAATAGTACTTGATACCTTCTTGCTTAAGGCTCAGCAATATAAGGTACGTATCAAGGGTAAAGTGGAGCAATCCAGGGAAAGGAATAGTACCTTACCCTACACCTCAGTGTAGTAGCTATTGAAAAAGGAGCTTTTTGGTCGACCCCGACTACAGTCGCCAACTTTACTTACTTTTACTTACCTTATATACTTTAAATATCATTGAACTTTATTATGGGTGGAATTACTATATATTGTTTGCTATTATTCAAGTACTAGCTATAAAAAACAAACAAAAAAAACCCTGCTACATACGATGCTACATTTCAGGCTTTAAAAACCGGCTTACGTAGACTTATTCAAACTATGTCACTTTCCAAGAAAAGTAATTATTTCCCTTTTAAACGGCCTCACAGCGGAGATACATGCTTATATGGTGACACATCCGGATACATACGTGCGCATTATACAGTGGTACACTGATTTTATATATCGTTTATATTTTGTAAATGCAGTTAACAATCTATCATTTCTCGATAAAGACGGAAAAATACTGATAATTATCTCTTTTTGATCATTGTTATGTCCATTAGGAGTTTCATAAGGTTATACAGGAAAGTCTTTGATGCCCCTCTTTGACCTATCTTTACCTCTGTTCTTTAAACAATAGAGGGGTTGTCTAAAACCTTGCAAGAGTGCGGTAAAGACCAAATAAGATGGGGATGCCACATGGCTATATTACCAACTCTTATTAAGTATTTTTTTTCGATTTTGTATCCCTTCTACATTCTGCTTGTTCTTTGAACAATACACGTATAGTTTCAGCTGTTGGGACACGTATTTATTCATTATTTTAATGCTACTGGTATGTCTATTGTACATATTAAATATTCTTGCATGTGTAACTGAGTTCTATCTTTCATTATCTATCTATCTATCTATCTATATATATATATATATATATATATATATATATATTGTAGTTTGGTATATTTATAAATAAAGAGTGTTCAATATCTGTGTTAGAGTACATATATCAAAGTTAGGATAACGTGGACAAAGAATCAGTGGTGTGAGGTGACTGTTCGTTACGATCATCAGACTCATATATACACTTATATATGTATGTATGTGTGTATGCGTTTGTGTGTACGTGTATGCGTGAAAGTTTGGCAAATTTGTAGTTCAATAAATCCTACCCGTGATATTGCGTTTTTCATAAGCAGTAAACATTTATTTAGTGTATGTAGAAATAGTTGAATACATGTAATAGATAAGCTCACGCACTCATTCTAATATATATATATATATATATAATTAGAGAGAGAGAGAGAGAGAGAGAGAGAGAGAGAGATGTTCGTGGTGTGATCGTTACCGTCGTAGGAAAATGACACGGCAATCCGAGTTCAAATCCAGGAGGAGACTGTTTGTATTTCTTATCGCACTAAAAGCACTTAAGAAAGGCATGAATCCAACAATCATCCCCCCACCCTTGCTATGTCAACCGGTCTAGGAGAAGGAAAACTGATTTCAAACCTGTTAATCTCCGCTTAAAAATGGACCTTGTGTCACATACTGTTCGTGCGGAGGGATTGATAAACACACGCACACACACACACACACATACATATATATATATTGAGAGAGAGAGAGTGAAAGAGAGAGAGAGAGAGGCTGGGAGGGAGACGTGAGGTTGCATAGCTTCCTTGATCGCTGTTATCTGCATGGAACAGCTATCAGAACATATAGACATGGACGACATACACTTGAATTTAAAGTTGCCAGTTTAAATGAATGCCAGGTGTCTTTTATCTTAACTGAATATGTTTTTCACATGCAACGCATATTACAGCAAAATGAACTCCTGCACACATACATATAAATAACTATATTTATTTAAACAGTCTTTACGAATGCAGGTGCGCACGCACGCACATACACACACACACATATGCACATACGCACACTTACACATGCATATACATATACAGTTTATACCGACAACGCAACCATAGTCAAATACACTCCCTTAAGGAAATAGAACATGGCTTCACAAAATTCACGAATATAGACACCACTCTTTGATATGAGGACATAAATTCTTGTATTTAAACAATAATATTATTATGCGAATCGGCGTTTAAAATGTTCTGATGTTTCTCGACATTTACAGCATGCTCTTCAACCAAGTTTCGCCTTTGAACAACAACTACTACTACTACTACTAGCAATAAGTTATTTACCAAGTTTATTATTTACTAACTCAGTTATTTACTTACTTAGCCTGATACTTTCAGTCATGTCAGCGAGGTTTAGAATACACTGACTGTATTCCCTACTGAGGATAAGCGTCCCCCCCACCAAATGGTGGTGTCCTGAATATGATGCTAAAATGCATCTGATATTAAGGCTCCAGTTCTGAAGATATGAGCAGGGCAGAGTACTCCATAGTTACCATTACTCCGAGGTCCACTCTAATCTGAAGCGGGAGTACCGGTTAAGGTCCCATCCATGGGTAAATAGATCTGTTCAAAAATTATTTGTATTCCATGGGATCAAGTTAAAAAAACAAAAAAACTCTTAAGAAACAAAAACACAAAAAATGTAAATATAAACATAAAATGAACGCAATTCCCTAACCTCTTGGCAAAAAATATCCCTAGACAGCTTGACAGGCCATTAAAATTAATCATAATCAGTCTGACCATTAGCATCTGCTTTCACTTGACGGTTACACATTTAGTACAGAGCCGGCTCATCAATGATAGACCTCGATAATCTCGCTAGAACAGGTGCTTTGATATCTATTATACTCCAATAAGACCGGATTTGACACAAGGTCATTTTATAGAGGTGAGAGTCAAGCCCGAATCAAGCTTTGCGAGTGGATGTCACAAAAAATGCTAGACTCCGTCGGCATTCCCCATTTTAGGGGGCAAGCTAGAACAGATGCTTTAAGCGTGACGTGAAGTTAAGAATAAAATGCTGGTAGAATTCTTCATCAAATTCACCCAATGTCTCTCACAGTAATGATTTGTGTGTAACACGCACCTTAAATATGGGCTACGACATTCCGAAAAAAAAAAGAACCTTGTAAATAATTGTAAAGTCTTTATATCTGAGGTAATGGATACTTGCTAGGTATGGACTATTACTAAGATGAATCGATAAGATGGATGATGATTAAAGACAGAGGGAAAACGAACATATGCTGCTATGCCTGGTATATTCCTTTATTGACCAAATCCCCCGGATGTAGTAGGGGCCGTAACCCCTGTGGCATCAGAGGTTATTTCCCTTTTGTTAGTTAGGATATTACAATAATTTGCACTGATTTTTTAGAATTGTTTCAAAATCTAAAAAGTCAGAGCGTATTATATTAATTTAACATCTGTTCAACATTTTATCCGGTTAATATCGACTGAAAATAAAAATTCATACAGTTTGGAAACAAAACATTTTCACAGTATTTATAGCAAACACACGGACATGTTTATAGAAAAGTGCAACAAGCTGGTGACAAAAATAAACACACACTAGGAGTAAGAATCATGGTCATCTTTTCATTGGCTGTTTTTATTCTCATCTCCAGAAGCCAGCCTTATAGATAAGCAGCAGTAGTTCCCCGATCGAACTATTCGATCCTGGCTGTTGAACCGTAGGGTTCATACGCCCAGGACCTGGTTAGGCATTGCGTTTAGCTGTCAGAAAATTTATCCGCTTGCCTTTACGTCCACCATGCTGCTTCCCATGGCTTTCGAAAATAATTTTTTTGTCATTAATAAGTTTTAGCTTTGTTTAAGTCCACAATTACATGGACGAGCAAAGATAGGACGACCAGCTAAAACCAATATACAGCAGCTCTGTGCTGATACGGGATGGACGATAGAGAAGGGTGGCAAGAGAGGGTCAGGGATATTCGTGCTGATGGGGTGACAGGATGAGGAGGAGGAGTAAGAAAATTATCAACAAATATTTTCTAGTGGCTATTTCACTGTTGCGGTATATGAGAGAAGTGTAGGTGACACATAAGTCAGTTTGGATTATACATATTACTTACACTTGAGCATACTAGATATGGTGATGCACGTAGCCTGATAAAAAAAAGTGTAATATTTAGTTCTTGTGTATATTACACAGCCCAGGCTTAAAATTTTTTAAAAGAAAAAGAGCGTATTATACACCAATGATTACAATATGTCCTTCTGTTTCTTATCGTGTAACTCAAGGATGGCCAGGGCTCTGGTTACAAATGGGATCCTGGAGCATGTTTTTAGCATGTTCGTTTTTGAAAATTCAAAAAATTTTAAAGATTTTAGAGCACAAATCAAAACAGATGGTACCACCATTTTTTTCCATATATATATATATATATATATAATTCAGAAGACCTACCTCTACTCTACTCTTTTTCAGTTGGAAAAAATGCCGATTTCAGAAGGTAAGGGTCCTATTTAAGTCAAGAGTTAACTCGAAACGATCTGGTTTTTCCGACACGAATTTATACCAGTTAGCTGCTCCTTTTCTTTATTTACAAAGTCAACTTTGAAATGATGAAATTCGGGTCCTAATACCTTTCTCCCACTCCTACCATTATGAAGGATTTTTCTTTTACTCCTTCTTTAAAGGACTATTAAAAATGAAGTCAATTGGAAGATGAAAAATTAAATAAATCCCTCGCGTTATTAGCGAATTGCTATTTCTATTAAATTGTTTCTTAATGATATATTAACCTTCTTGGGTTACTTAATACCAAATCCATCCTTCTAAAAGAACAGTAGCAATGCTATTTAACCCATAGATGGGAGGATAAGTGGGTTCGCACCTTTCTCAAGAGTATTTGTTCGAGAGTGAATGTAATAGCGCGATTGGAGCTCGAACTCGCAGTTCAGCGCATTTACCATCACACCACGAGGACACCTCCATATTAAATTGTAATTCTTAGTGTAAGTTGGAGGGTATCATAATAACCTCTGTTGATTATATGGTCTCAAAATGGTCCTGAAATCAGTTTTAAGGACTTTAACACCTTACAAAAAGATAGAAAATTGGTTTGGAGATGATGAAGTCATCTTTAGTATGATAATGCATCTTGTAACATAGCCAAAGGGGTTAAAGCTTTTCTTCAAAAAAGTCATATAAAATCAGTGACATTACCAATAAACAGCCTGGATATAAATGCAATAGAAAATTTGCTGGAAATTAATATGAATGGCCTATGAGAAGGCTCCCTTCTCTAAAGAAGATTTATAAAATGCCATCCAAGAAAGTTGGAACCACTTTAATGAGAAATAGTGTTTTAAATTAGAGAAATTCATACCTGAAAGTATTAAGGCTGTCTTAAAAGCTCCTGAAGGAGTAACTAAGTATTAATTCAATTTTTTTTGTCAATTCCAGAATTTTTAATTCAATTTGGGGTTATTCTATATCCTCCTCCGCATGACATGGAAAAGCTTATATCATTAATTTCAATAATTTAAACTAGTTAGCTAAAGGAATATTTTATGAAGCGTGACTGTTCAGCTATTAAAGAAAAAATGTTTTGCATCTCATCTGTCTTTAGTTTATTTACTGCAAATAAAAATAACCTAAAGTGAACATCCTTTAAATGTACAAATTCCATAGTTTTGCCAGAAGTAGTAGATTCTTTTTATTTTAATTCCGTACTTTTGTTAGGAAAAAAAAGGAAGAAAAAGATAATGACCTACACATTTATTGCGTTTTATAGCATAAGGGAGACAAAGAAAATGTATTCTAACGTAATTGCTATGTATGTACAAATATTGACTCTTGTGCCAACAATACATCAAAAGGCAAATATTGATAGATATATATCTTGAAAAACTGTATTGAGAGAAGTTAACCATTTTTTTAAACATTTTTTTTTTAAATTTTACAACTGTTTCGCTATTAAAGAAAAAATGCTTTGCATCTCATCTGTCTTTAGTGTATTTACTGCAAAATAAAAAGAACTTACAGTGAACATCCTTTAAATATACAAATTCCATAGTTTTTGCCAGAAGTAGTAGATTCTTTTTATTTTAATCCCGTACTTTTATTAGGAAAAAAAAGGAAGAAAAAGATAATGACCTACACATTTATTACCTTTTATAGCATAAGGAAGACAAAGAAAATGTATTTTAACGTAATTGCTATGTATGTACAAATATTGACTCTTGTGCCAACAATACATCAGAAGGCAAATATAGATAGATATATATCTTGAAAAACTGTATTGAGAGAAGTTAACCATTTTTTTAGATATATTTTTTATTTTATTTTACAACAGGTGGTGTCACAGTTTTCGTCTTCATTCATAACTAACTTTTCTTGCTCACCTACTAGTATTGATAAAATTCAACAACATCTGGTTATTTTCCCTGTCAAGAACATGAAGTAGTTTTGTTGTATAATTTAGTGATGTCAGTAATAATAATACGGATACAAATACAGGCGAACTCTGTTGTTTCCGATATAAACGGGTTTATTAATTTCTGGCTTCTCAGGACTATCTCTTCTGGGCATGACGTCACCCACACTCCAACCCTATTTTCTGTCTGGGGGTTTATTATGACAAATGGTGATTTTCATATCCTTTCCGCGCGAGCGTAAAACTGCACCAAATGACTATGTACCAGGACTAAGAGTTCAAAGTCTTGCCAAACTGGATGATAAAATATAATTAACGAAAAATGATTAATATAAAAAATCATTCCTTTATTATATAACAGTTTGTCAGAAAAACTCATGCATGTGTCTTAAAACCCAATCCAGAATCAATAAAATTATCATTTTAAAATGTTCACAATGCAAACTGTTTAAATGGGCCTTTTTAAAAAGTTTGTTTTCTGATGCTTGTCATTTTAAAAACCTATTCACAACAACTCATGTGACTAGCGAATTAAAACCCCTTAAAGACCACCCACTATTAAAGTAACAAAAAAAGGAGTTTTTCTTTTTTAAATCCTCAAGTGTTACATAAACATTATCTTGTGCTTGACTGAGAGTTGCAAAAATATAATCTTGTTTCAGAATTGGGTAGATTGGTTTGGTTTCTTTGTTTAATGGAGTATCAACTCTTTTTAGGTTATTTAATGCCAAATCCATTCTTCTAGAAGAACAGTAGTGGTACTATTTAACCCATAGCTGGGAGGATAAGGGGATTCATACCTTTCCCAAGGGTATTTGCTCGAAAGTGAACGTAATAGCAAGACTGGAGTACGAACTCGCTTACTACGATTCTGCAGTCAATCGCTTTAACCATTACACCATGAGGACACTCCCAGAATTGGGTAGAGTGTTTGCCAACGGTCCGGGAGACGTGGGTTCGATTCCAGTTCGCGTCATACCAAAGACTTTTAAAATGGTACTTAATACCTCCTTGCTAACACTCAGCAATATAAGGTACGTATCAAGGGTAAAGTGGAGCAATCCAGGGAAAGGAGTAGCGCCCTCCCCTACATCTCGGTGTTGTAGCTATCGTAAAGGGAGCCTTCAGGTCGCCCTCGACTACGGTCGCCAACTTTATTTATTTAACCATAGCTGGAGATTAAATAGTTGGATTTGTACCTTTCCAAAGGGTATTAGCACTTAAGAGGTATAATCACAAAGTATCATAACCAAAGCTTTCATATCTTTTCAAAATTCTAAAATTTAGATGCAGATGTTCAAGTTGTTAAACAAGTTATAAAAATGAATTTTAACATAAATATAAATTCATTCAACAAAATCTTGACTTCAAATCATAAAATTGCTTAAAAAGTTACTTCAGTATTAGATACACACAACAAGGGTTGACGTGTCATAAAACAAAAGTTTTTTTTTGTGTGGGGGGGATCCTTGTGGTTTAATGGTTAAAGCACTGGACTCCAGAATCATAGTAAGTGAGTTTGAACTCCAGTCACACTATTATGCTCACTTTTGGACTAATACCCTTGGGAAAGGTATGAATCCCCTTATCCTCCCAGTCATGGTTTAAATAGTACCACTGCTGTTCTTCTTGAAGGATGACTTTGGCATTAAATAACCCATGCAGGTTGATATGCCATTAAACAAAGAAACCAAACCAAACGTTTTTGTATACATCACCAAAGCTTTAACATTTGAAAAAGTTTAAAACATAAAATCTCAAGGAAGATGTGGGCATAGCTGAACATGTTATAAAAATAAATTAATCTATCTTGACCTCTGGTCTGTTGGGTAGATTCTATCCGGACAGCCTAGTACTAATTTTGTTTTTAATTATGAAGCCAGTCTTGATACTTTTTAAATAAAATGTTTTTGGGGAAACACAGAATTGTGAAAGTGCAATACCCTCAATACTCACCAGAACTAGTTCTGTGCAACTTTTTCTTCTTTCTTAAACAGAAAATTCATCTCAAGAGTCTGAAATTTGAAGATGCGAAGGATGTTAACAGAAATGGCACAAATTCACATCACACCAAAAGAAAAATTTGGAAGTGTTTAGACCAATGAAAAACTCACTGGAATAAATGTTCTGAATTCTAGGAAGACTATTTTGAAGAAAATTAAGATTTCATTCATTGCTCATTTCTGTCTGGGTAAATACAGCTTCAGTCTCAATACTTTTTGAACATATTTTATATACCACAAAACTACCTCATGAAGATTACTTGACAAATTTACTATTTTTCTCTTATTATTTTATTTATTAATCATGGTTTATTTATTAATTCTATCTCTAAGAAGTTGGTTGGTTGGTTGGTTGAATTTATGACATGTCAACCCTTGTTGGGTTATTTAATACGGAAGTAAGATTTTTAAGTAACTAATAATGACAGATTTTTACAAATAACTATTCTGGTGTTGGTTTCCTTGATTAATGGCATAGAAAAATTCATGGGTTATTTAATGCCAAAGCTATTCCTATAGAAAACCAGTAGTGGCTCTATTTGACCCATAACTAGGAAGATAAGGAAGTTCACACTTTTTCCGAGGGTATTAATCTGAAAGTGAACATAATAGCATGACTGGAATTCATATTTGCTAACTACGATCCCACGGTGCAGCACCTTAACCATTAAGCCATAAAGACTCCCTTAAAGTAATTACTTTTAAGATACAGTTATATTATTTCAAGTTTCAAGTACTGCTACCAAATACTGATAAATTTCAAGTAGATCTATGTAACCCAATGATGGTTCCCTAACAGGTACTACCACTCAGGGTCAAAGTTGGCCAAGGAGTAATGGCAATGAAGGGGTGAGTCCACATCCCCCAGAACTCCAAAATTAGTCAAATGCAGTTTGGAGTCCTATTCAGGAAATTTTTTGAAGGGCCAATGGTCTTACCCCTTTGTAAGGGATGTAATTAGCATATTCTAGACGAGGGGCTATTAAAAATAAAAGTCTACAATGATTATCAGATTCCAATTAAATAAAATAAAGTAAAGTTTGCTACCTTAGTCGAAGGTGACCCAAAGGCTTCCTTTTCAATAGCTACTACACCAAACTGTAGAAGAGGGCACTACTCCCTGGATTGCTCCACTTTACTCTTGATCCTTACTTTATAATGCTGAGTGTTAAGCAAGGCGGCATCAAGTACCAATTTTTGAGTCTTTGGTATGACTTGACCTGGGATTAAACCCTCGACTCCCAGACCATTGGTGAACACTCGACTCATTAGGTCAATGGCTTGTCACAAATATAATCATAGTAATAATTTTTGAGTTACTCAACAATCTCTTTATTTAATTTTCTGAAATCTTTATAAAATGAAATTTGGATGCAAAAAAATATGAATATATTGTTATCCAAAAATAAGTAAATCCCTTAGAGTCATGCAATTTTACTTTTGGTTAAAAAGGTGTTGGAATTTCATTTTTGGATTAAGAGTTTCAAAGCTACTGATTTTTCTTATTAATAAAACAAAAAAACATCTATTTTGGTTGCTTAATATTCCACTAGAAGGGATAAAATCCTGACATTTTTATACATAGGGTAACAGACACCTGTTGTATGTTTTTGAGCATTACAAAGCAGCAAACAGTGGGTCACACACACACACACACACACACACACACATATATATATATATATATATATATATATATATATATAGGATAGTGTGAACACAGTCAATGGCACTTGGTGACAGTCAGTTTCTTGGTCTGATGATCACATATGTGAGAAACTGACAGTCACTAATCACTGTTGACTCAATGTCTATGGTATCATGACAGATATATATATATATATATGCTCCATCACTGATATTGAACACTCTTTATTTATCAATATAATAACCTGCATTATTAATATATATATATATATATATATATATATATATATATATATATATATATATATATATATATATATATATATATTCCAGCTGGTCTCTCCAAATAAGAAACCAATCTTTCCTTTATGTGATGACTATCTGAAGAAGTTGATTTCTCATATGGAGTGACCAGCTAAAATAAATTCATAATAGTCAAATGACGGTCTCTTAAATTTATTTGCTCTGTATGATATTTATAAATTTATATATTAATTATTATACACAGAGCACTCCTGGAGATTTATAAGAATCCTCTTATATATACTCAAATTGAATCATTCCCAACTCATCTTCTTTGGATATTTTTTATATTGTATGAATATATATTTTAACATTAGAAGGTCCACTAAAAGATTTTTTTTTTTTAAATTTATTTAAAAAAATACAAATCTCTTCGTGGACCTTCTTATTTTAAAACATATTCTTATTCTTTCTTTGGACCTATAACAACCATCTTTAAATATATATATATATATATATATATATATTTATATATATATATATATATTACAAAAGTGATGTAACTTTTGTTTTAGCAAATTACTACTGTGTAAGGACGTCTTTGCCGTTGAAGAATATGGCATTTGCTTTTAAATGTAATTCTGTAAATAGTGCCAGCAGCTAAAGACACTTAAGTACATTAGCACTGGTTTGAAAATTAATTCTATTAAGTGCTGGTTGCAGGTTTCTAATATATAGTGCTTCGAGAATCTGAAGTTTTTGTTTAATATTTTCATGTTCGAGTATTGTTGTGTTGTCGGTGAAAATTTAGAAGCAAACGCCATATTCTTCAACAGCAAAGACGTCCTTAAACAGTAGTAATTTGCTAAAACAAAAGTTACATCACTTTTGTAATAGATTCTCCCCTGATGATGGCCCAAAGTCGGGCAGAAAGTACTAGGGATACATACAACTATGGACAATACATAAATCAATTCCCCCAGAATACGATAAAAGTAATATGGGAATTCGAATCCAGAAGAAAATATGTAGGCATAAAATGTTTATTATGTTTTATGAAATTTGCATTAATGAAGAAATGCTGCCTAAATATACATATATATATATATGCACACACACACACACACACACACACATATATATATATATATATATATATACAATTTTTACTTTTCTTTTATTAAGTGAAAGTACAGTGCCTTGTTTGTGAGGCTTAGAGTACACTGATTCCATCTTCTGCAGAAGAATAAGAGCTCCTCCAAAAGGGTGTATCCTGATAATTACACTAAACTGTATCAGATGGTGAGGCTCCAGTTCTGGAGATCTGGGGAGTGTGGATTACCCTCTTCATTGTCATTACTTAGAGGTCCACTGAAACCCAGGCTGGTAACATCTGTTAGGGTCCCATCAATTGGTCAAATAGATCTGTTTGAAAATCATTAGTGTTTGATAACATTGTCTGCCAAAAAAAAAGAAACAACTACACAAAAAATGTAAATATGAACACACCTACATAAATATGAATGTGATTCCCTAAAATAATCTTACATAAGTTGACATAGAATTAAAATCAATCAATAAGTCAAGAAATGTATCAATGTTTAGGAAATCATTAGAGGGAATGAAAGTTTTGACAGAGGGTAGAGTGTTCGCCAATGATCCGGGAGACCTGAGTTCAATCCCAGGTTGCGTCATACCAAAGATTTTTAAAATGGTACTTGATACATCCTAGCTTAACACTCAGCAATATAAGGTATGTATCGAGGGTAAAGTGGAGCAATCCAGGGAAAGGAGTAGCACCCTCCCTGACACCTTGGTGTAGTAGCTATTGAAAAGGAAGCCTTCTGGTCACCCTCGACTATGGTCACCAACAACTTATATATAAATCCTTCTTGTGACATCATATGTTGCATAAACATTTTGTGAATATGCACAAGAAATTTCCTGTCCATATATCACAGAATAGGAGTAGATAGATAAAACAAAAAAAGTACATTTTAGAATATTTTTGTTTCATTGTTGAGGAATTATTTTTTGTTAATTTACTTAGTCAAACTTTATATACAATCCACAGACTAAGTAAACTATTTTTTTATACATGTAAAGATATCAATTCTGCCAATCACTTCTTCTTGAATGCTTTACACATAGATTTGTGGTTAATCCAAAATCTTGCAGTTCCTAAAGATATAGTTGGTGTCATCAAAATCTATGGGCTTCCATTGTGAATATTGTTACTGTTAATCACTTAATTATTTGGCATGCCATTGCGATTAAGCACAGAAGTTAAAATAATCAAACAAAAAATTAAAAAAAACAAAACAAAAAACAATGCACAATTAGGAAAGAGTCAGTCCAGGGGTGGGTAAGTGCATAAGACATCTGAGTCACATGAAGAAATTACTATTAAAATCTCATTCCTGTGATGTTAGTGTGATGGTCATTTTTGGAACAATGTTTCACCTTTGACATCATATATTAGTCACTCGGTGGATGACCTCATGCCTTGAATCACAGCCAAGTATCGTAATTTTCCCTGTCGAAGGGCTCCTCTCTACATCATCATGGATTGAGATTTGTCTGCCCGGGTACAATTTAATTTAAGGAGACGTAAAATAAGTGAATAAATACGTTAAGCTGCAAGGAAAATTAGTAGTGACAGTCGATTTACAACTTGTTCTTTAATGATATTCAAACCCAGTTGGCTGGAGTTGCAGAGGTGTAATACCCCCCACCACCTATGAGTTTCTTGGATGTGACACAAAGCCATCTAATGGTGAGGTTCCTGTTCTGGAGCTTTGGGGAATGTAGAGTACCCCTTTTTTGCCATTACTTCTAGGTCTACTCTGACTCAGAGCAGTAGTACTGGTTTGTATTTGATCTATAGGTCAAAGAGAACTGTTAAATCTTTTAGTATGAATTATTATTAATATTAAATAGAATTACTTGTATGAAAGAGTAAGACTTGAGACCAATTCACTGTGTGCAAACAAATGAAATCCAGCTCATTTTAAAATAATTTAACCAACAAACTATCTGCTTAAAAATAATATATATATATATATATATATATATATATATATATATATATATATATATAAAGAGGATTTGGCATTTAATAACCCACAAGTGTTGATGTGCTATAAAACACAACCAAACCAAACTAAACCAATTTAATAATATTTGAGCACTTCTGACTAATTTGGTCTGGCTTTGTTAAAAGTCAAAAGAATTTTTTTAATTAATAATCTTGGGTGTTTTTCCTTCAAAAGAAATTCCTCAACCTGGGGAATTAGTCAAATTTGAAATTTATTGCTTTTTTTATAGATTTAATTAGGGGGTCCAATCTACCACATAAAAACAATGGTGAAATAGACTCTGACTTTCCATCATTTTTGCCTTTCATGTACATGAGTTATCTGTCCCTTGTTTTGATTTGCTGTGAGATGATGCTGACATCTTTGAAACTTACATGCTAATATATTTACTCCAGCACAAAAGGGAATTTTCTCCTCCTCTTAGGGAATATTATGTTATGTAAGAAATTTTTTAGTTTTTCTTGTTTCTAGGCAGAAAGTGTTATTTCCCAATTGCTTATGCCTAAAGTTTGAAGAAAAAAATAGTTTTTCTCTTCAAATTTTGCTTTTGTGACCTGAATGATGAAACTTTTAAAACATGAAGGGAGACTATATTTAAAGGCTTATATTTGACAATGATTTACATTGAAGTAAAAAATCTCTGAAAATTTTTCACTTTTGAAAATATTAGTTCATTTTTATTTAACTTACAGATACATGTAAATTTTGATTCCAATGTTGTTTTATTCAGACCTTTTATAAATGTGCAGATTTGCCGAGTTTGAAATAGAAAATATGTTGATTACAAAATTCAATCATTCTAAGAATGAAAGTGAAGTTTGAGGAGAATAATGGCCACTTTCCATAATTTTACAACATAAGAAATTAAGAAGTAGCGCATGCTATCCACGAATAAAATTTGTGTTATATATAAATTGATATAAAACTGGGTTACCATATTTAGACCATTTTGAAGATGTATTCATATGGTAGATAAGATCCTCTGTGTAAATGCATTTAAAAGTCTATTAATTTCAAATTTGAGAAATTTTCTGAGTAATTGCCAGGAAAAAAAAACTGACATTCGCATGGAATAATTGGCTGGTTGGTTAGAAATCTTTTTTTTCAAGGGAGGCAAATGTTTTAAAAGTATATAAAAGCCTAATAAGACCACATATAAGGTATTGTACTCATACATGGAAACTGGGGTGTAATATTGAGATTGGAGGATATAAACGGAGGGCTGACAGAAATGATTTTAAAAAAGTGAAAGATTACAGATACTGGGAGTGAGAGACTAGAAAGAAGGAAAATTGTGATCTAATTGAAATTTTCAAAATAATTAATGGAATTTCTAATAATGATAAACATTTTTTCAATATTTCTCCCCATACTGGAAATTTTTTACTGCCCAGACAGATTTCAAAAACTAAGTCTACAAACCAATCAGGTTTTTTTTGCTAACAGAGTAATATATTTTTGGAATAAATTACCTAATCAGACCAAAAACACTAATAGCATAAAATTTTAAGATTTAATTAGAGAGTTTCTGAAAAAAATTGGTGAGAAAAAGAATTTAACAGGGCATTTTTGTGAATTATCAGATGAATTACTAAACAGAATTTGATCTGTAAATAGATATTGTATAAAGAGTGTATATATTCAGTACAAAGATTTATTTTTAAAGGTCGATGTGAGAGTATAGTAAAAAGCTGAGATGCCCAAGGAGGTATAAAAAATAAATAAATAAAACTCGACAAGACTCTCAGACTTTTAATATGCTATATTTTAAAATTCTGAAGGAATATTGTTTTAAGACTGTTTAATAATACTTGCAACCGGATTTTGAACTTTGTCAACTATTTTCTTCTTTCTCCTTGAAATGTTGGAAAACCTGTATTTTATAGATAAAAGAATCCAAAATCTTTAACAATCAGTTGGAGGCCCAGTCGGCTGGGGCTGTAGAATACACAACTGTATTTCTGTAGAGAGGTAAGACCCCCCCCCCAATGAGTGTCCTCAATATAACATTAAACAATCTGATGATGACGCTGCTGTAATGTTGGAGCTTTGGGAAATGCAGAATACCCCCTCATTGCCATCGTTCTCCTGTCTACTCTGGCCCGGAGAGGTAGCACCTGATAGGGTCCTATCTATAAGTCAAATAGTACTGTTTCACATTTAAACTGAATGCAAACAAATGACTTATGCTTAATTGAAGGATTAAAAATAGAACTGTTTGATCATTTAACTGTGGTCAAACAAATGACTGGTGTTTAATTGAATTGTTGGTGATACATAGCAATACTCAGAACTTTGCTGACTTATGCTAAATTGAATTGTTCAAAGTAGAACTGTTTGATAATTTAAGATTGTGTATCAACAAAATGTCTTTACAAATCATGTATTTAATATATATGTAAAAATGTACCATAGCCAGATATGGATATGTGAAACGTACATAGAATGTTCATAACATATATACATAGAACATAGGAATCCCGAAACATGAAAAATACTTACGACTTCTTAGTTCAGGTACGAAACCTTTTATTACCTTTGAGTTAAAGGTTTCGACATAAGGAAGAGAGATGCACAATCTTTCTATGCTGGCTTTTTCATCTGCACCCCATCTCGTGCGGCGCCCGTAGCGTGCAAATTCGTCTGACCTCTGTGAGCCCAGAAAGTCGACCCTTCTCGTTCGGTGTCTAGTTCTCAACTCTACTAATTGACTTTTTCAAAATCCCCAAAATCCTCCGCACGCTTCTGGTGCATGAGGTCACCCGTACTCTCTAGTCCCGTTTCCCATCTGGGCTATTGTGATATCTCTGAGTGACATGTCCGCTCCGCCCGCGCTCGTGAACACCTGCGTTAATGTTGCACCTAAGTAACCCATGCACTGAGCCAAAAGGTTCTCAGCCTAACTAAACCCAAAGGCATAAAACAAAATCCCTCGGCCATTATATTACAAAAACAGGATTTGACATTAAATAACCAACAATGGTTGAAATGCCATAAACCAAAACAAACCAAACCAGTCAGTAGGAAGGAAAGAATAAGCGAACTTAACCGTAAATATCATTAACACATTTCTAATCTAATCAAATTTACAGTGTTTAATAAAGAATACAAGCCTTAAGATAAATGATGGAAAATTCAAGGGTAGATAATCAAACAAATTTTAAGAATATTAACCAATTATTAAATGAAATGATTGATTGATTGATTGATTGAATGATTTCAATGACATATCATACTATCTATGGTTATTTTATGCCAAGAGGTTAAGGATTTGTATACCGTGTACATTTGTAATTAAATTTTTATGCAGTTGTTTCTTAAGTTTTTTTTTATACAGTTATATGATATCAAGTATTCCAATATAATACGTATGTATATGTATAGGTACAACAATATAGTTTCAAGCAACTATTTCAACTCAATAATATTTATTTGTTTGCAAATAGTAATATGGTTTCAAGTGACTATTTCTATTCAATAAAAATTATTTGTTTGCAGTTATATAGTTTCAAGTAACTAATAATAATAATCCCTTGTAAGCAATTATAGTTTCAAGTAACTATTTTTTAATTCAAATAATTCATACGGTTATATGGTATAAAGTATTCCAGTTAGATACAAATAATTTTCAAACAGATCTATTTGACCCATAAGTACTACCACTCCATGTTAGAGTGGACCTAGGAGTAATGGTAATGAAAGGGTTCTCCACACGCTCTAGTGTTCCATCTATCTATGCGTTTAATAGTAACACTACTGTCCTTCTATAAGTAAGCAATTATAGTTTCAAGTAACTATTTTTTAATTCAAATAATTCATACGGTTATATGGTATAAAGTATTCCAGTTAGATACAAATAATTTTCAAACAGATCTATTTGACCCATAAGTACTACCACTCCATGTTAGAGTGGACCTAGGAGTAATGGTAATGAAAGGGTTCTCCACACGCTCTAGTGTTCCATCTATCTATGTGTTTAATAGTAACACTACTGTCCTTCTATAAGAACGGCTTTCGCATTATATAAACAATGAAAGTTGATATGCTATTAAATAAAAAAGCAAAACTAGAGATCCAGAACTGGAGTCTCACCATCAGATGCAGTTTAATGTCATATCCAAGACATCCCATTTGTGAGGAGGTTTTAATCCTCTGCAGGGGATACAGTAAGCATATTCTAAGCCATGCTAACAGGGTGTCAATTAACTAAAACAGTGCTCATTTTTTATAAACTCCCTTTAATTTTTTCCTTGTTCTTCTGGTATATATTTTTATCATTCTATTAAAATTTTCCTGAGAGTTTTCTATAAACAAAACCGAAGAAACACTCTACTAACTGATGATTACGAACCTTCAGGAAAGTAATTTACAAAGCTCTTTGCTTCGATGTGGCACAAGGCCGAATGAATGGGGCGCCCAATGAGACTCAAACTCACTCGTGTAGGTTTGCTAGTCTAGCTTGCTATCCATTACACCACCAGAGGTAAAGATCTGTTATTCATTACTTTAAAATAAGATAGATAGAGTGGTGCATTAATAAGTCCTTAGCCTACTGAGGAAAAAGAAAGCATTTATTTTTCAACATGATCTCCTTCCTGGTCAATGCACTTAATTCAGTTGTGAATATTGCTCTGTCTGATCAAACATTTTACAGAGAATATTTCAGATCAGAAATAAGCTGCTCTATATCAGGCTATGGACTTATTGATCCACTTTTGTATAAACTTAGCTAAATTTCATCGATGAACCAAATGCAAAAATAGAATTTACCCGTTTCCCAAATACAAAAAGCAGAGAGAAAGAGAGAGAGAGGGAGAGAAAGAAAAAGTGTGATATTAGTAAGAGAGAGAGAGAGAAAGAAAGAGTGATATCAAGTGTATAAAAAAGTGGATCAATAAAGGGATATAGAGATCCATTTTTGTATAAACTTTACTAAATTTCATCAGTGAACCAAATGCAAAAATAAGATTTACCCTTTTTCCCAAATACAAAAGCAGAGAGAGAGAGAGAGAGAGAGAATTCAATAAGAGAGAGAGAGAAAGAGAGAGGGAGAGAGAGAGGGAGAAAGAGTGATATCAAGTGTATAAAAAAGTGGATCAATAAAGGGATTTAGAGATCCATAGTCGACCATAGTCGAGGGTAACCCGAAGGCTCCCTTTTCGATAGCTACTACACCAAGGTGTAGGGGAGGGCGCTTCCCAATTACAAAAGCACAACATGGTGAAAGGTTATAACACAAGTTTGATTTAATGCGGAGACCTCAGGAATGAACTTCGTGGGTTGCAGGTGTAAAAATCATCTTTGTTCCGTCGGTGTTACTCCTTGTGGAGACACTCAAGGCCATTAGACAATGAACATGACCCTCACCTCCTTTGAGTTAATGGTAGCCAGAAGATACTCCCGGGAGGATGGCTCGCTCAGATTGAACATTAGTTAGTGTGTATCTCTTGGCCAAAAAAGCTTGAGAATAGATATGGGGGAGTGATGGGAGCCTGCTAATCTTGGAAATTTAGCATTTGCTCAGGTTGTAAATATATAATGAGTAAACTTACACACACATTTAGCAAAATGGTCATGGTTAGAAATGTTCTTGTTGACCCAAGTTCAACTCTTGGACAAGTCTGTATGTCCCTTAGAAAAAGTATGAATTCATTTGTTCTTCAACTAGTTATGGTTGAATAGTAGCACAGAGTAGGTTCTGAACAGATTAATCAATTAATAAAATCCATGAATAAAAAAATAAAACAAAATACAAAAATGAAATAAAATATCCTACAATTCCACATTCATCATTCGTTAGACTTTTGGCGCCAAAAGAAAAACTCAGTCTCTTTTGGTGGTTTGCCAGCCTACTGGACAGACGTACGTTTTGCTGACTTCCTGAAATGAGCAGATCATATTATGTAATTTTTGTAATATCATTTCACGAAATGAATAAAAAAGGAAACATTCCAGAGAAACCCATAATGGCCTATCAACCTTTGTAGGTAATATAATTCCAAACCCATCTTTGTCGAAGAACAGTAGTGGTACTGTTTAACTGATAGCTGGGTGCTCTCTTTCTCACTCTCTCACTTTCTCTCTCTCTCTACATCTCTCTGTCTCTGTCTCTCTTTCTCTCTTTATATATATACATTGACAGAGAGAGAGAGAGAGAGAGAGAGAGAGAGAGAGAGAGATGGAGAGAGAGAAAAAGTGATATCAATAGAAGATAGCTCTATTTTTATAGGGGAAAATAGCAAAGGAGATAACTGTGGTATCAATTTATTGTTGTATATATAAAGTAAATAAAGTTAGCGACCGTAGTCGAGGGCAACCAGAAGGCTCCCTTTTCAATAGCTACTACACCGAGGTGTAGGGGAGGGCACTACTCTTTTCCCTGGATTGCTCCACTTTACCCTTGATACGTGCCTAATATTGCTGAGTGTTAAGCAAAGCGGTATCAAGTACCATTTTTAAAGTCTTTGGCATGACGCGACCGGGGATTGAACCCAGGTCTCCCGAACACTCTACCCACCAGTCGTCTTTATGACAGTCAGTTTCATACCATTTGAAATTTTAAAAATATTTGTTTGAAAAATTGCAATCGATTTAAAAATACTGCCAAAAATAATGATGAATAAATTATTGCAGTCTACAATAACATAGGAAATCAATGTAATATTTAAATGGGTGAATTTACGAGCTTGCGTCTATGCATCTCTAAATCCCTTTATAACAGTATAGCTTTTCGAGAAATTGTTAATTTCCCTAACACTATATTTTTTAGGCAGCACAAATGAATGACGAAACTTTTCTTTAACAACACAACAAAGAAAGTTTTTATTTGCAGCATGGAATATGGTTTGCTTTTGGTGCTGCAAGACTCGTGGAGTTTTGGCTTGTTAGTGTTGGAGACGAAATGGCGTAGCGGGATGTTGATATGGCAGCGTGTGTTGCTGGACGTGTGAGGGATTGTGTTTAGAGTCACCGTGTAGTTTTGTATCTGGTATTTGGGGGAGAGTCTGCGTTGTCTCCATGTAGTCGAGAGCGGAGTTACGCTCAGATCGACATTGCCAATTTTTTGGGGTGACATGAAGTGGTGCCTGTGGAAGGCATGCTGAATGCATCCAATTCATATTCAACTGGGATTCCTTGTATGAAATCCATAAATTAGTTGGTTCCCTCGTGAGTGTCCATGTTGCTGCTGCTGGTGTTAGAGCCACAGTGAGACGTCCACACTGGGCGGCTTGTCTAGCTAACAAGCATCGCTAAGTATGGACGGCTTGAGGAACGTCTGTTCTGGTCGCCGTCTCAAGCCAAAGAGACTGGGTTTGGCCGCTCACCCGTTTTGCAAGCCGGAAATGAAGGTCCGGGCTGAATAGGATAAGTCATCCTGATTGGGTGAAATTAAGTGTTGAAATAAATTTGCGCGCCAAACCAAAATACGAAATTTTCCTCTTCTCTACAACAGGAAAAAAATCACTGGTGCATGTATACTAACGACATCATATTGTTAACAGAGGCTTGTAAATATCTTTGAGTTTCCCCAAGTGTATTAGCTCATAAGTGAACTTAATAGCCTGACTAGAGTTTGATCAGAGTTACTTCAAGGTTGTAGTCAAGTATTTTAACCATTACACCACCAATGTGTATTGAGTTATATATTCTAAATTGATATATGGATTATAGAAAACATAGAGAGAAACAAATAAAGAACCAGTTTACCGTTAGAGAACAAAATATACGTGAATTAAAAAAAAAGATAGTATGCTGAATAAGAATTTATTTAAAATTTAACAAAATACACAAGCAATAAAAAAAATTAAAAAAAAAACAATATAAAAAAGTAATGCGTGAAACAGGCAAGAATAAACTAATTTACCTAAGATATTTCTATCAAAAGATAGACAATTGTTACCTTTCTCGTTTTAAAATGGCAATCACTTCAAAACAGATGACATTATTTTCCAGAATGGCATTGTAGGAAAACAATAAATAATTGTCTCCTTGGAAAATTCAAAAGGTGGCTGTGGAAGAACCAGAAGAAAAAGGTAGACTTATTGAAGAGTACCATTTCTTTCCTTGATCCGTCGTTTCCATTTCGAATATTTTAAGTGTCATAAAATATTCAGACACATAAGGAAATTACCAGTTATTTTACGCGTCGCAAAATAATTTACGTTTGGGTCACAAGTTATTGTATTGGTTGTTATAAGAGAGGATATTTAATCAAGTCCCCGTTCACCAGGGTTCAAAATCAGCACTGAATAAACGGAAGAAAAGTCAAGATTAACTCATTTACACGCATAAAAACACTTGGTGCATATAATACATACAAGAAATATTGACAAGAATACACAGCATTTCACTTTTTCAAAATTTTACTGTTAGTGTCAGTTTTGCAACAGTTGAAATGGAAGCTATTTTAAAACGTGAAAAGTAAGTTATCAAAAGATATTGATGTAGTGATTACATTTGTTCCTAAATCGTTTAACTTCCAAAAAATACTTCAAATGACCGCTAGGTGGTATGACCAAAGTAGCATATAAAAGAGGATGGCAAAGTCAAACTCTCTCTCTCTCTCTCTCTCTCTCTCTCTGTATCTCTCTGGTCCTGCCTCGACAATGAGATAGAAAGCGGCTCTCACCCTAACAAACCTCATGTCGTAAGGTGCACAGTGCCAAGTCTTCACACAGTTCCATTCTACTGAAGACTCTTGACTTATATCAAAAGACTCTTCAACTGCACGATAGAACTTTCGTCTGTTATATTTCTTTTGATATTTCATTTTATATCTGTTTTCGTTCAATTCAGTTTGTTCAGGCAATAAATATGTTGTTGTTAAATTTTTTTTACATTGTTTAGCAAGAGGAACTTTTAAATTATTGTACATTTCTTCTGCTACGAGTGTCGGAATTGTGTTCCTCATGCTCAAATAATTGTATCAGTGAGTTATAGTACTCAGACACAGCAAATATACAAAGACAAACCCTTCAAGTTGTCGATATCAAAGCCCACTCGATTCAATTCCCACACTGTTCTTAATGTTGTATAGCCACATACATATACATAATACAAATATCTGCAGAAACATAGTCAACAATAATGACGAACTTCAATGAACGAACGAACACACTTCTTTATAAAAATATATCTCTCACACTTTATTCTCGAAAGGGTTGATGTTGGTTGTGCGTGAGAGGTGATTTGAAACGGGGACAGACTGCTACATATTGACCCAAGTTCTTCTGACCAAAGCAGCACTTCTTTCTCATCTTGACTGGGGTTGCTCAACCGTGGGTCACTGAGGGCCCAAAGCCCTCTGTCTGCCACAGGTTCTTACTTCGGCATCTTGTCCCCAACTGACTCTAACTCGTCTGTGAGCTGGTTATATTACTGTTTAACGTCCACCTGCTTCCGCTGTTCTTCCGCTTATTTACACAGGCGCATCTCTTGATTGACGGCTCGGTCGAGGGTCAATATGTTACATTAAGATAGGTTTAGTCTTGAAATAGGCAAAAATGAAGAAATATTGTTTTTTGCGTGTCTTTGAATAGGCAGTATGCTGATTTAAACGTAATAACCTGCAGCCTACGTGACATATCTTGATAAAACTAAATAGCAAATGTAAATAAGCTTTTTCGCCCGCCAAAATTTGTCAGCAACTTAAAAATTTTGCGGCTCTTTTTTTATTTTATTTATAGGGTATGAGAAGGTTTGGTGTGGTGTTTTATGAGGTTGTTGTTGGGAAATCATGACATTGGTAACTGACTCCGTCTTTTATATCCCCATTGACTTCTAATCGTCTTTTGGTTTGTTAAAGCTGGAAAGGAAGGAATGACGGAAAGAAAGAGACAGTGATACTTTTAAATTCAACTTTTGTTTTCGGGATTTACGACTATTTTGTGGCGTGAGGAATGTTTTCTTGATCCAGTAGAAATGGCAGTGCTTCCCGGTCGAGGCGTTTGAGAAATCTCAGTAATCATTTTTGTCAAATTGGGAATTCGAGGTTCCGCCATATTGACTGTGTTCTGCTGACGTTGCTACGAACAGGAAACACAACGTTCTGCTAAGGTCAGAAGCGTAAGCAAATATGTGTGCTACTATTGGCAGCCGAGAGAAAAAGGAATGTCCGTTCTGTTGAGGTATATCAGGGGAACTGAGAAAGAGTTTCTCTTTGGCACCAGTAAGCCCTTCTTTTTAGACATGCACCGTTTTCACTTTCTGTCAGAGGCTTCCAGGAAGATTGTTATTTATTTTTTTATTTATTCTATTTCGTGTTTATTTTTTTTTTTTTGTATGTAATTGTTTTTTTTTTTTAATTTTTTTATTTAATCTCCACATTATCATCATCATGTCGTATCGCGAGCACGGATTTCCCTAACTCTCCCTCTCCCTCTTCCTTCGCCTCTATCGTCCATCGCATTCGGTCGGTCCTCTAGACTACATCCTGTGTCTGCACAGAGATGTTCTAGATAAGTTCTTGCCTGACGTCTAACATCTGCTCCTCCGTGTAAAGGTTGGTGAAACAATACTTTACGATTATGTCAACAAAATGCGCGAGTCTCGTTGTTCTACACTCTGCTGAAAACATAAAATTTTTTTTATCTAAGTTGGCTTTGGAATTTGAAAATTAGATTGAATGGTCACAGATCGGTCGAAGTTTTAAGTACACAGAACCCAGAGAAGTGACTTTAACAGTTTGTTTTTGAGGGGTTGATTTCAGGAACAAACCGATCGGGAGTGAACTAAAGGTTGTGCTCAAATGACCCAAGACAAAAAGAAGCCCAAAGTTGCAAACGTGGCATTTTTAAGTGTTCTCAAATTAACCAATGTGTAATTGCTAAAATGTTCTAACTCTAATAATCCGAGCTATTTTGTTGATATCGTCCAATTGATATTTTCGTAATGTTACTTTGTAATAGGTAGGTTTAAAGCAAAAGTAAAGTTGGCGACCTTAGTCGAGGGTGACCCGAAGGTTTCCTTTTCAACAGCTACTACACTGAGGCGTAGAGGAGGGCGCTACTCCATTCCCAGGATTGCTCCACTTTACCCTTCATTCTCGCCTTATAGTGCTGAGTGCTAAGCAAGGCGGCATCAAGTACCATTTTTTGAGTCTTTGGTATGATTCGACCTGGGATTGAACGCCGGTCTCCCGGACCTTTGGCGAACACTCTACTCATTAGGCTAATGGCCCGGTAATAGGTAGGTTTAGTATACGTTACGTTAATTGCGCTCTTTCACGGTCGAGGCATAAGCAGCGATCAGGGGGCAATATCTACTGTCGACTTATGGAAACCTTAGCGTGATAAATCTGTCACTTACTGGTGGGGGATCCTTAGACATACTTAGCGATTATTCCTGATTACTAAAGCCACATCATTCTGTCTGTTGAAGTTTTCCCGCTCTTTTAGAAGGTGTAACCCGTGTCATCTATGATGCTTCCACTTTCAGCAAATCTGACCTCACTCAGAGCTGCAATGTTAATGTTGTATTTTTAGAGCTCTCAAGATGTTATAGCGCTTCTCCTTTCGGCTCTGTTTGAGTTGGGTTTGTCCAGAATTGTTCTTATATTCTACGTTGCTCGGCTGGTGTTGCGCATTTGTTGGACCCTTTTTTGTTTTTGTTTTAGATTCTTTGCCGTGAGGTAAGAACCCCCGCCCATCCTGGGTATAACACTATACTGCATATCATTGTAAAGCTTTAGTTCTGGAACTCTAGGTAATGTGAAGTACCACTTCATTGTCAATTCTCCCAGGCGCACTCTAACCTAGAGTAGTAGTACCCGTTAGGGTCCAAATTAGGGGTCAAGTAGATCCATTTGAAAATCATTAGTTTTAGATAAGAATACGAGAAACTAGACAAAAAGTAAGTAAAGTTGGCGACCTGAGTCGAGGGTGACCCGAAGGCTCCTTTTTCAATAGCTACTAAAATGAGGTGTAGGATAGAGCGCTACTCTTTTCCCTGGATTGCTCCACTTACGCTTGATCCGTACCTTATAATGCTGAGTGATAAGCAAGACAGCATCAGGCACCATTTTTTGAGTCTTTGGTATGACTCGACCTGGGATTGAACTCCAGTCTCCCAGGCCACTACTGTGTATTAATTATTTGTTCGAGGTTGGAATATTCGATATGTCCCAAAAACTCTTACAACGATAAAAAGTTGTAAATGTAGACATACACTTTACACGATTCCCAAACTTTTTGGCATAAAATAAGACTAGACGGGTTGACATACCGTTGAAATCAATCAGTCAATCTATAATACCCGGAAATAAATACTCCATTCTCTCTGTCTGTCTCTGTCTATATATATATATTTCTAAAGACATAGCATTTCAGTCATGGTAAGAATTCCACTCAGTTAGATTAGGGAGCCAATAACCTTTCTTGCCCAGGGGTTCTGATCACTCTCAGTCTGCCCCTCGTCGATTTAATTTCCAAGATATCTTGTTCTGTATTTTTTTTTTTTTTGCTCGTGTTTGTTTTGCATATTACAACATCTGGTCTATCACTACTACTACTACTACTACTACTACTACTGGTGCTGGTACCATTTTAACTTCAGTCAGTGCTCTAATTTCTTTTAATGTAACCAACAACTGCTGCTCAGAGCACTGAAAAACAGCTATAAATTGAGCTGCTATGACTGTTTGTCTGTTTTGTCCATCTATGAATAGTGTTCATATTTTTTTCATTTCTTATAGAAAGAGAAGAAAAAAAAGAGTTTATAGTAAAGGACAGAGTGGTGCTGCACGTCTGAAAGAGGAAGATAATAAATAGAGACAGTGAATTAGAGAGAGAAAGAGTAGAAAGAGAAAGAGAGAATTATGTACGTGCATATTATAAGTGCAGGGGATAATTAAACACCGGGAAGAAAAAAGAATAGAGAGAGAGAGAGAGAGAGAGAGAGAGAGAGAGAGAATATTAAAAAAAAAAGTGAATGTCAAAAAAAGAACAAAGGATATTTGAGTGAAAGAAAGAAAGAAAGAAAGAAAGAGGGAGTGTGAACGAAAAAAAGAAGAGATAATATCAGGAAAAAGAAGGAAAGATGTGTGTGTTAATCAGAGAAAGAAAGAAAAGGAGAAATGATGTAAGAGGAGGGAAAGAGAAAAATTGAAAGAAAGTATTTAAAAAAAAAAAAGAAAAAAAAAACAATGCTTAAAAGAAAGTGAAGGAGAGATGTTTGAGTGAAAGATCAAAAAAGAAAGTAAGTAAAAAAGGACAAAGAAGATGAAGCGTAAGCAAAGAATGAAGAAATGATATAAGAAAGAAAGAAAGAAAGAAAGAAAAATGTGCACAAGAAAGAAAGAAAGAAAGAGTGAAAATTAGTATATCCTGAGAGGGAAGAAAAAGTTAGCCATGGAAGGGGGCAAAATAAAACAAAACAAAACAAAACAATGATAACAAGTCTGCTGTGCCGATGATGTGACGGATTCTGGCATCCTGAAAGAGGAATAGGAAGAGCTAGAAAAATAAGGTTAGGGAGAGTGGAGGAAGAGCGAGAAAAATAGGGTTGGAGGCGGGTACGGCCTGCTTAGTTGGCAGGCTGACCTACAGGAAGAAAGTCCTTCTGAAAAAAAGTAAAGTAAAAAAAACGAAAAAAGTACTACGTGGCGGAAGAAGAAAACCGACCCCCACTCCCTTGTTTTTTAAAAAAAAAGGAGGAGCTGCCTAAGATTTCTATTGAGAGAACGAAGAAAGGAATTCAATGACTGAGACAAAGGAAATAAGAAACAGAACTGCAAACCGGGTACTGCGTACCCCGTAAACCGACAACAGAAACAAACTGTCCCTAATTTTGTTGTTATTGGTGTCTGTGAGAGACAATTATTACTCCCATTATTAAACACACACACACAACAACAACCAAGTATACAACTAAAAAGTAGTGGTGGTAGAAACTAAAGTGTTTCCCTACCCCTTCCGTGAACTGCTAGAACTACTTTTTTTTTCATTATTCGTACTATGAAGATAGCAGAACCTCTGAGTAACAAGTTCTTCGTTTTCTCTTCCGACAGTCATGGAATATTACTACTTCTTCTACAGAAATGACAAGGTATAATCTATTTCATATTTATTTGTTTGTATATGTGGGAAGAAGAAGTTTTTATTTTAGTATATTCTTCTATTATTTTTTGTTTAAAACAACTTCCAACTCTGTGATATAATGGCACCGTTTGGCTGGAGAGAACCTATTTAAAGTTCTATGATAAATATCTACTTTTACTACAAAGTTAGACCATAGATAACGTGTTGTTTGCTCACACCATATCTCTTGAAACGGATCACGTTAAAACTTTTTCTTCGGTCTTAATTCTTTATGAAAGATCTTTACATTATTTTTTAAAGAAAGAAAAACAAAACAACAACAACACATAAGTTCACACTGTGGTATTTAAAAATAAAAGTTACATGCATCGTAAACTTTTTTAAATTTGAAAAACAGTGTAGAAACATAAAATTTTCATTGTTTCTATATATCTAACTGTAATGTTAAAAAATGGTACACCATAACAGGATTTTTATTAGAGCAATAAACTGTTATTGAAAGTAATTTTCAGTGTGAATTGACGCTGAATAATAATTTTGTAGGGTCCTTGTATGCCCTGAATATCATTTAATTTCCCTCTTCCCTTTTTAATCCACCGAATTCTTGGAACGGATACATGGAATGCTAATGAATTAATTCCAATCCTTCACCCCTTCTTAAATAGAAATATCGATGTCATCGTGGTCCGCTGTTACAACGGAGAGGGGACCCAGTGGGTTCACGACTCGTCTTGTTAACTTTTTTTCTGATGAAACAAGAGAACCGAAATAACAAAAATGATACATGCTGTGATGCATTGATGAGATTTGATTAAATGCCACTGACTTGGTGTGTGTATGTGTGAGAGAAAGAGAGAGAGTTTCTTGTTTACATTCAGAACGGCTTACATAATTAATTGGGTTGATATCTGGAAATATTTCTCATTCCATTTTTCTTGCTCATTCATTACCAAATTCCAAGATTTGCGGGAGGAGTCCCCCTGGCGTAATGGCTGGACTGCGAATTCTAAGTAAACGAGTTCGAACTTCAGTCGTGCTATTACGTTCACTTTGGAACCTTTGGGAATGGTATGAATTCCCTCAACCCTACCATCAGCTATGGGTTAAATAGTACCTCTACTGTTTCTTCTACGAGGATAGCTTTGAAATTAAATAACCCACGAAGGTTGCCCTGTTATTAAAAACAAAGTAACCAAACTAAACCAAGATTTATGAAAACAGATATGAGTTCCTTCCCCAACCATTTCACCTGTTTTCTAATTCCAAAACTTTGAACTAAACTTTTTTTTCTAACAACTATTTGAGAGAAAAGCGAAGAATCGTTTTAAAAACGAATTCTCAGATTTCATGAAAAGGAAAAAAAATATTGAGTGTGAGATACTTTTTTTTTTTTTTTTAAAGCTACTTCTATTTAAAATGTATAATTCCTGTTGCGAATCACAAGTAAAAATTAATTTGTTTTATTCATAAACCAATCTTTGTTATGTAAAATTCTTTTTGAGACAAAAGGAGAAAAAAAATCACCCACGACGTTGAAAACCTATTTATTAAACTTGGCTCAGTTGTGGTAATTTACTAAGCTTTTTGCTTAGATGTAGCACAGGGCCGCATGAACTGGGCACCTAATGAGAATCGAACTTGGCTCAGTTGTGACACAAGGCTGGGTGTATGGTCTACCCAGTGAGATTCAAACTCACAATGAATGGTTATCTAGTCAAGCTTGCTAACCATTTCATCATCCTCGAGGCCATTATTGTAATCTTTTATGTATTTTGTTGTATTCGATTTCTGAAGTTTTTAAATGCAGCTTCCTGGTCTGTTTTTCTTAAAGAGCAAAGTGTAAAAGCTGTTCTTATCAACTTGCTATCTGATACGTCCCGATGTAGGGGCTTGACTCTTCTTAGCCCCGAAGACCGAGTAACCAAATTTTAAACGGAATTGTGTCGATGATTTTCTTCCATGCATTCAGTTGAAAAGAAGTTGGGGGTATTTATTTATTCAAAAATGTTTTATCTATTTTAAAATTTATCTATTTCTTCGTATTTGGTGGGTAACATCTCTGGCTTTCCTTTGTCATAGTGCTAGACTAACCATGATGATGCTTAGTTACTGGGGACCCATCTTCTAGACAGCACCTTCCCTAGTGGATGCCTTGATGCGTACGACAATGAGGAAGGGACCCGAGCATCTTCTGTATGACCCACTAACCTAACTATAAAATGTGATTTTTAAGTTGTATTCTGCATCAAGTGAGTGTTCATTTCTGTAAAACAAATTAGTTTACGATGAATTAATAAAACTACACACAGTCTTATCTTTAAAAAAATTGTTCTTGTATAGAATAACCCCTCCAAAAATTCGTTATTTCTGCGGTAATTTACAAATATATATATATATATATATATATATATATATATATATATATATATATATATATATGCGTGTGTAAAAAGTACGAGTAGTTTGTCATTTGTTTCGTTTTGGGGTCGACTTATGGAGGATAGCTCATTTGAACAATAGATGAAGCCGGATTTTAATAGTAATTTTATGAATTAATTGTTTAAAACACGAAGCGATTGACTCAAACTTACTTTGATTTGGATGGTGAATTTTTTGTTATGTACATATAGTAACAGAATTAACGGAAATTTTGAATGATTTGACTTTTATAAGGAACGAAAATTTACTTTTCTCGTTTGTATTTTTAAGCATTTAATTTCTTGTGTCTAGTTTTTTGATGATTTGATCATCGATTTATTTTTCACTCAGCTAGCAATTTAAAAAAAAAAATTTTTTTCAATTTTCATTTGTCCGTAAACACTTATAAACTTTTTTTTCTTTTTTTGACAATGTTGAATTAAAGAAAAAACAAACTTTCCGGTCAAATTATGCTAAAGTCAGTAGTTCCCGTTTAGGATTAACGAAGTAAAGTAATGCTCATTATGGGTAACCAGTTCAGGAAATATCGTAAAAAGCCTGAAACTTTTTACCAGTTTCGGAATAGTTCGGTTTTGTGTTAACTTAAAGTGTTTTGTTTTCGTTTTATTTCATTTTATTTTTCCATTTCATGGATTTTTTTTCAATGCTGAAAAATAAAGAAACTTTTTAGGTTGGTTGAAAGATGACCTTTAATGACTTCGTTTACGTAGTTCCTGTAGATGTTGCACTCTTTTTTTTTAAAGAGAGGATGGTGGAGCGGGAAACAAAAAAAAAAAAAAATGTCTGATTCTTAAAGTAAACAGAGGTAAATATTTTTTTCTCTATCGCTAAAGATGATGGATTTTTTTAGATCAACGAAACAATATTTGAAAGTTATCAAATTTATTTATCAAATTTATTGAAAGTTTCTTTGATGATAAATTATCAATTTACCATTCTAACTGCAACATTATTGACACTCGTGAACACCACTCGTGTTTTGATTAATTTCTATTTTCTCAAAGATTCAATCTTTAATACTAAATGAATCGTGTTACAGGATTATTTTGTGGGTCCTAAAAAATGCAGTTGACGTCATAGTAATGAATGGTAGTTTTTTATTTTTATATTTATCAATTTAATTGATGAAATTTACCCAAGAGAATGTCGTCATCAATTCCGATTAAAAAAACCCAACTTTATTTTTATGAGCGAAAAAGAAAATAAAAAAAATCACCTTATGATTTTGATTATTTAAAAAAAATCAATTTAAAGTAAAGTGATTTTATACCCCCACTGTTTATTTTCCCTTACCTCCTCCCTTATCATTTATTGGTTTGTCGTTTCCAAAACCAATTTATTAATTATACAGACAACCGATACAAGGGTGTAAGTAAGCTAACTCAAAAATTTGTTGTCATGTGACCCGATTTTCTTTCTCTGGGTTGTACGTTTTTGATGGTTTGCTTTTTATGGCATATCAACTAATGTATTTTACTTAATGCCAAATCCTCTTTATACATATATATCAAATGATTTGTAAACATCTATGTTTTTTTAATAACGTTTTTAAACGAGCCTAAGCACATACTTTTGCACTCAGTTAAATGGTTCCAATTATTGCTATATATCACTAACAATTCAGTTTTAGATCAGTCATTTGTTTACACACAGTCAAAGGATCAGTTTTATTTCAAACAATTCAATTTAGCATAAGTCATTCGTTTGCACTTAGTTTAAATGTCAAATAGTTCTATTTAACCCATTGATAGGACTCTATCTGGTATTACCACTCCGGACCAGAGTGAACCTGGGAACGATGGCAATGAAGGGGTACTCCGTAATCCCTAAAGATCCAGCAATACTGCAGCCTCACCATCATATTGTTTTGTGTCATATCCAGGACACTTGTTGGGTTAGTGATCCTTACCCCTTTGCCGAGATGCAGTCTATGTATTCTATCGCCCCAGCCGATTGGGCTGGTTGTACGTTATTTCATTTAAAAGGTGAACTGGAAAAAAGATGATTGAAATTTAAGTCAAAATCTTAATTAATAATAATAAAAGTTTCCAATTGGACATTTTTTTTTTTTTTTATGAAATCGAAATTTTACTAAAATAACTTATTAGTTTCAAGACTATGCAGAATTTTGTCATGTTAGAATTAAAGTTATTAGTATTTTCTTAAAATTTTAAATTTGTATTGGGGGGAAATTTTTTTTTTTTTAAGTACCTTATAATTTTGGAACTGCAGTGAGCAAATGTTTGTTGTATATTTGTAAAATCCGAGATGTTCTTTCTTTTTGTGGCTTATAAAAGTCTTCCAATATGCACATTGTGATTTTAACACTAGACATGCATCGGAGACTATTGTCATTCTTCAACTTCATCTCCCTGTTTAGCATGCAACTCACAACTAATTTTACATGGCAGAGGTGAGAACAAAAAATCCCTCGTAATTACAAGTGTTGAAAGTAACGGTAGGTACTCGTAAGAATTTGAGGTTCATATTGGAATGTAGGCAGCATGACAGAATTTTGTTTCAAGTCAGTGAATTAATTGTTTGCATTTTGTTCTGTAATTTAGAACACAGGAAACAATTTAAACAAATCTATTTTATTTAAATAATAATCAATTTTAGGGCAGATTGAATCATTCTGAAACATATAGAAACAGGTATATTAATTTGATTCCTCATACGGGCAAAATGTTACACTTAGGTCAGTTTACTCTGGGGTGCTGTGTAGGAAGCAAACCTCCTGCGGGGTGGTGTAAAAGTTTCTTAATTTCTGTTGGTGGTCACTTTTTGGGGCACACCAAGCAAACCTCATTCTAACCCCTTTTTAGATGCTTCCTGAGGTGGACCCCTAGGAACAGCTATTTTAGCTTTTTTTTTTTTTTCATTGCAATTCTTAAGTCTTTCTTTTCACGACAGCAGGGAACAGCATGTAAGACAATAATTAAGTATAAGCACTTGGTAAGGCTCAAATTCCCATCCTCTTTTCACTTCATGAAAACCTGCTTATAAATACAAATTGCTTTACCAGTTAGCAGTTGTTATTGAATACAGTGGCACATTATCCATCAAGCTGACTAGTCTGAAGCCTTGAGCCTCACAAAAACCAGGAAATAGGCAATTTTTTTTTTTTGTTATCACTATGGATACTGCAAACATACCCTACATATAATAACCTAATATTTTGGTATTGTTTTGCTTTATGCCAATAATGGTTGTCTGATATTTTCTTTGTTACTCCATTAATTACTTCATTTGTAATAAATTTGTAGGAAAAGTGTGTGAAATGGGGAGGGGATTGTTTAGGGGGCCCAAAGGTGCTCGAAGCCTAGGGCTCCTCTCATGGGTTAATCTAGCATATATCATACCTATAATTAAACCTCTATTTTGTCTGAGCCCAGTTAGCTGGGGCTATAGAATACATTGACTGCATCTCTGCTGAGGAGTAAGCCCTTCCATTGAGTGTCCTAGATATGACAATCTGATAGTGAGGCTCCAGCAATGCTGGAGCTTTGGGGAATGCAGAGTATCCCTTCATTAGCATCGTTACCAGGTTCACTCTGGTTGGGAGTCGGTAGCACCTGATAGGGTCTTATCTATGGGTTAAATAGAACTATTTGACATTTAAACAGTATGCAAACAAATGACTTATGCTAAATTGAATTGTTAGAAATAGTATTGTTTGAGGATTTAACTGTGTGTAAACAAATGACTGACGTTTAATCGAATTATTAGTGATACAGAGTAATACTTAGAACCACTTCACTGTGTGCAAATGAATGACTGACGTTGAAATAGAATTGTAAGTGTTACATAGCAATAATTGAAACCATTTAACTATGTAGAAATAATAGCCATACTAGTGTGCAAACAAATTAGTTCTCATTTAAAAATGAAATTACAGACAAAAAAAAATCTCTTACATATCGTGTATATCCATCTGTGTGTGGTTAATAGTAAAAATGATTAATAGTAAATAGAATTATTCGTATAAGATAACAATTCTTGAAATCATTTAACAGTATGCTAAAAAAAATGATTTTGGTTCATTTAAAAATGTCATCAACAAAATATGTTTAGAAATCATATGTATTTAATATATATGTATAAACAGGTTTTGGAATTAAATGACTATGAAGGGTTGATATGCCATAAAACCAAACCAATCTACTTTGTCTTTAATTTACTTGTACTGTTTATTTATTTAAAAAAAAATTGATTTAATGTTTTATTTTTACATGATCCATTTTCAGTTAATATCATTATTAATTCGGACCAATATTTTCTTTCATCTTGATATTTTAGTTGCTTTTTTATATCCAAAATTGCTTGGTTTGTCATTTTTATGCCAATAAGAAATGGCATATAAATTAAGATACTAATGATTGTCTCAGTGAGACACAAAATCTCATCCACCAAAAAACTAAGATTAAAAGATGAAAGAAAATTCTGAGTAAAATTGATATGACATGACCTTATATTTTGAAGAGCAGTAGTTCGTGTTTTTCTGAGGCCATATAAAAATCCTTCAGCACAATTATAGTTTGTACATTGGGCTGTGATAGGTCATTAAGGTTCATTATGAGTTGTATTTTTATGACTTTTAAATGAACAGTAAACTATAAAATCAAAGAGAAATAAATGAGCTTGACTTAAATTTGCATAACTTGGGCTTAGAGAAAGAGAGATCTACATCCAAACTTATTCTAATAATTCCTTGGCAATTTTTATAGACATGTTTGTCTGTTGCAAACCAACAATTATTCTCATTTTCAAAATGATTAAGACAGTTTTAAACAAGTAATCCTGGCCTGAGAAACTAAGTATTAACTTCCTTTTACTCTAGTCAAGTATCCTCTGAGTCATATCATGGAAATTCCATTTTGTCAAGTTCTCATACAGCAATTAAATACAGAATGATTTTTACGAGTAGGAGACTACTGATCTAATTAGAATATGGAGCTAGAAAGGAAAATGTCTTGAAGGAAAGATTTAAAAAAAAACAAAGGTGATAAGAAAGACAGGAATAATATTTCTTTATAATTAGTTACCTTTTGAATATTCTCAACTCGTTATGACCTTAGGTCATAGTTTGGAGAAAAGTTTTTCGAACAGTTTTTAAAGAACTGATAGATCTCAAGAGTAGCTGGAGTGGGGGTGGTGTAATGAACAACTACAACCATCCATTTGATAAGGATTGTTTTTCATCATGTAAATTTTTTGACTGTACATATTCTAATATGTGGACTGGCATCATATATATAATCTCTCAAACTATGAATTGTTTACAATACTCATATTCTTTTTGTAATTCTATATCAGATACTCATTTCATTAAATGATTTCGTGAAGATACTCATTTTGTACATGTGTGTGAATAAATATATATATATATATATATATATATATATATATATATTTCACTGTACTTTTTCTTCATCAGTCAACAGTTGTGTTGGTTTTGCAAAGGTGATTAGACAGACAGGAATATTTCTTTATAATTAGTTAATTTTTAATTAGTGTTGACCTTAGGTCATTATTAAGAGAAAAAATTTTGGAATGGTTTTTTTAAAGAATTAACATATCTCAAGTGTAGCGAGGTGGGTGGGTGGTTGGGATAAAATACATTCATCCATTAGATAAGTATTGTTTTTTAATATGTAAATTTTATAGAATCTTATATAATTGTACAAATTGTTCTTTATACCTTTTTTTTTTAACTTTTGTGTTGTGGGGGCATGAATTATCAGAATTTGGGGGAGGGCATACTAATGCACATTTACCCATTGGCAATCATTAACTAAGCCTGTTCTGTCAGCTGAAACTGTAGAATGTCAACTGCACCTCTTCAGAGGGGTAAGGCTCTTTTCCAACGAACATATCTGTTGGTTAAGGGTGGCAATCTGTTACACTTTTGGACAAGGTCCTGATGGCTGAACAGTCTGTGACTTACAAACCGAAGTGGTCATTTGATTTGCAAACCTCCATTTTGTCTTTTACATGGCCAGATGAGTGGTTGGAGAGACCCAATCAGATCAATCAGCTGACCGTGTCAAGCCCTAGCATCTCTATGATTGTCACAAAAATATTCTTTAAATTCCTTTTATGGCAAACAAATATGCAATCTTATTTTATCTTAAAGCTACTTGTAAGTAAAGTTGGTGACCTTAGTCGAGGGTGACCTGAAGGCTCCCTTTTCAATAGCTACTGCACCGAGGTGTAGGGGAGGGTGTTACTCATTTCCCTGGATTGCTCTACTTTACCCTTGATCCTTGCTTTATAATGCTGAGTGTTAGCTGAGGCTCATTTGCATTTAACTGTGTGCAAACAAATAATTAATCTTAAATTAGATAGGAATACTTGATAAATGGAATTACTAATGTTAAATTGCAATACTTCGAACCTTTTAACTGTATGGAAACATTTGATAATTATTAAATAGAATTATTAGTGTTAGCAAAACTTCAATCCATTTAACTGTGTGCTAATGAATGAGCTCTAGCTCATTCAAAAATGATGTTACCTACAAATTATTCACTTAGTAATATATATATATATATATATATATATATATATATATATATATATATATATATATATATATATATAAGTATGGATGCTTATCTGTGACCACTGGTTTCATGCTGTCTTTACACAGCAATCATTAGGCCGAAAAAGGCTTTTTCTGTCTAATGATAGTAATGATAGTAATCTGACAATTTGTGAAGAAAAATTGACAACAAATGATCCAAATAGAAAGTGGGGATTTATAGAGAAACAAAGTCAGTCAACACTATAGCGTTTCGGTTCTGCTGAACCATCATCAGGTCAGTGAGGGGTATTATTAGTGATGTTAAGTGTAGATGGATGTATAAAAAGTGTAAAAATATATAAAAATTTGGAAAAGTTGTACAACAAGAAAAGTTGGCTGTTTATGACAAGAAAAATTCGCCGTTTGATCAATGAATCAGCATTTGTTTCTTTAAAATACGTCACCTGATATTAGAAACATTGTGCATAATCCACTTTCCTTTAGTTCATCACGAGAATTCGAATCATTCCTTGTTTTCGACGAAATTCAAATCATATAAATCTGGTTTTTTTTTTTGTTTTTTTGTTAATATTAATGTATATGCCTAGGAAAATCCTAAAATATATATATATAAAACTAATATATATTTAATTATTATTATATTATATGATAGCTCTATCACAAATATTGAACACTCTCCAAATTATTCTGTATTTGGTCTACCACTCACCCACAAAGTGAGAGAGTGACAACCATATACTGTTTTTATTTATATATATATATATATATATATATATATAATCAGGGTTTGGCATAAAATAACTCACAAGAATTGATATGTCATAAAACACAACTCAAACATCATTTTAGCTGAAAGTGAGAAAGTCAACTTGGCAGGTGATTTATTTACTGTGTTGAAGCTTTGTGTAGAGCCAGCCACATTTTTTGGATAACAGAAGAATGGTACTAGAGTAGGTCACAGATTCTCCTGGCAACATACCTAAGGTTTTGAATTTAGTCTTTCCTTCTAGAGCCCCATGCACCCTACTATTAAGCTGTAGCTGGGGTGTAGGAAGAAGAGATGAATACATATCTTTCCCCCAGGCATTAAGCACAAAGAGAAATGCAAACGACCTCAATCAGCATTTGAACTTGGTTCACTGCATCTGTTTCCTATAACAGTAATATTTATACCACCAACATCACCTAGTGAGAATTATCTCTCTAAGAATAGTCTGCAAACTTGGTTTGATAACCATTATACTATACGAGGGATCCATTCTTGGGTTTTCCCTGCAATTTATTGGTGCGCTTAGAATATGTTTATCGTAGAGATGTTAGACTTCTCTCAAAAAATGGGTGTCCTGGGTATGATGCTAAATTGCATCCAGTAGTGATGTTCCTGGTCAGGATCTATGGGGAATGTAGCGTCACCTCTTGTTTTTCCATTACTCCCAGGTTCACTTGTTGGAGTGCTAGAGACCTATCTATACGTCAGATCTGTCTGAAAATTATTAGTGTTAGGGATTCATGAAACCATATAACTTGGTTATAAAATAAGTATAGTTACTTGAAGCCATTTATGAGGGAATGTTTAGTGTAACATTTATTGTCATTGGAAATGGAATTGGTGATCTGAGTTCAAAACCTGGACGAGGTTGTTTGCATTTCATTTCATGCAAATACACTTTGAAAAGATATGAATCCATCTGTTCCCTCCCACCCACTCCAGCTAAGGATAAAGAGTAGAACAAACTGTTCTTAAGCCTTTCTTAGTTTAGTGTCTGTTTTATTTTTATGGCATATGAACCTTCATGAGTTATTTCAATCATCCTTGTAGAAAAACAGTAGTGGTACTATTTCATCCATGCCCTGGAGGAAATGGGGGTGGGTTCATACTGTTCCCAAGGATATTAGTCCAAAAATGATCAAAAAGTACTGGAGTTTGAACTCATTAACTATGATGTTGCAGTCCAGCACATTAGCCACTACACTACAGGGACTCCCTTTTTAGGCAATCAGTTTTGAGAAAAGAAAATGCTGAATTCAAACCTGCCTTCAATTGAAAATTAACCTTATGTCACATACTACACTTGTTAAAGAAATAAATACATACTCAAGAGATTTGGAAAGCATTTTACCTCAGGGCACTAGGAGAAAATTATAAGTTTTATAAAAAAAAAGAAAAAATTATGATACAGAGATATGTAAATTTTTTTTTTAATAAGATTTTCTTTGAGAATTTATTTGTTTATTGCAAACTTTTTGTCCTCAACTTGGTAGTTTTTTTGTTTTTTTTAATAAGATTTTCTTTGAGATTTAATTTGTTTATTGCGGACTTTTTGTCCTCATCTTGGTAGTTGTTTTTTTTTTTTTTTGTAGTTTCTTCTCACTGTGAGAAAAAAAAAAAAAGAACTACCAAGATGAGGACAAAAAGTCCACAATAAACAAATTAATTCTCAGATTAAGAAGCCTCATCTCAAAAGGATTTCCAATAGAGACAAAATTTTCTTTGTAAATTTGTGTATCAAAATAAAGAAAAGAAAACTTATGAAATTGTGGAAATTCCTAGAGTATCAATCGGGTCATAATGATTAGTAAGTTCATTATAAAAGGAGAACTGTTGAGAAATTTTGCTGACTACTACTACTGCTGCTAAAGAATTCCACACATGCACACACTGTTCCATTCTCCTATTTCCTTACAGAAGAACTTGAATGAAGGCTGAATCACTTGAGGATTATGTGCCCTTTCTGTTTACAACTCTTTTCTGGAGGAAGAGTACATTCTGTCTTTTTAGACTCAAATAAACAACCATAAATTTAGGAGACTACCAGCAGCTCTCCTGATACTAATCTAAGAATTAAGTGAATTATTGACCTGTATATAATCAGTTATAAAGTAAGCTCACTATCTTTTTGTAGCAAGTTAGTAATGTACTTTTAATTCATCAACAAAAAGTGGTATAGGACTTTGACCTTTGAGAGGAATGTGTAAATATGGAAGGAATTGCATCATCATCGTTTAGACATCAGATACATTCAATGAAACATGCCCAACCTACATGAAATTATACTATTTGAGATGTGTTCAAGTGGTATGGAGGCCGAAACTGTATCTACTTGGACAGAAATGAACTATAAATGAAACATTAATTTTCTTGAAAATAGTCAACACACTTATACTTATTTTCTACTTTTTGAACTATGTATTTACCCAAGCTCTCTGCAGGATATGTGATCACACAAATTTTGAAGTAGAGTATAGCTGGTTTGAATTCAGAGTTTTTCTTCACTTCGACTGATTCCCTTACCAAGGCTAAAAACCCAGCCTATCCTACTATTTATCCATAGCTAGAGTGGAGAATAGATGGATTCTTGCCTTTTCCAAAACAGACACTTCCAGAATTTGAACTCGGGTCACTGATCCCATTTCTTTTGTTGATAACTATTACACTAATTATAGTTTAAAGTACTTTTAAAGTACCTCTGAAAGTCCTCTTTTTCATGTGGTCTGTACCTGTGTTGTTGCATTTTTAAATGAGAGAAATTTTCTGCTTTTGGGAAGGAAAAAAGTCTTTCATATTTAGGTCAGGTGAATATGAAAGGTGCTTCTTTATGCACAAACTTGTGTTTCTCTGGAAACTGAGGATCAAAAAATTTTGAAACTTCGGTTAAAAAAAAGTATTAAGAATTGACTCGGACATGCCTAGACAAAGTTTGAAATTGAAATACCAAGCTTATATAATAAAGTGATGATGTCTAGACTATTGTCTAGACATGTAGACATCATCATTTTATTATATAAGCTGTTCAGCTGGGCACTTGTCCTCATTAGAATTTCAAACTTTGTTTTGATGTTTTTTGTTGTTGTGTGTGTGTGTGTGTGTGTGTATATATATATATGTTGTGGAGTGATATATATATATATATATATATACTCCACAACCATTGACCCATTAAGTTCCTGTTGTAATAACAGTCTATATGGATGCTACTGTTTAGGAAGGAATGAGGCATTCTAATTTTTATTTCATCATTATCTTCATTACAGGGAAAATTAAGATGATTAAAAAAGATATTCAATAAAAAAGCAGATCCCACAAAATTGTCATTCAGCTACAAATTTAACTGGAATTTGTTTTATTCTCGACTTGGAACATTTATAGGATATTGCTCAAATAAAAATCTTGTCATGATGTGCTATTTCTGATCATTCAAGTTTATAACAGAGCTTCTCAAAGTTTTTACCAAATTTGATTTGCATTCACCATGCAACTAAAATTATTGAATATTGAATAACAAAACATAACTAATTTACAATTGTTTAATACAAAAGATTGTGTCTACTATAAATGCAAACTCACCTGTTAATTCTTAAATTATTTTTTATTGGAAAAGATGGGTTTGGTGGGCACTGAGGAGATTATAAATATTTGGTTGCTAGTTTATGAGTTTTAGCCTCAAATCACCACATTCTGTGTTCAATGTACTTCTCTGTGTCTTAAGAAATAATGCAAATAGTTAAACCCAGATTCCACCGCATACAAAATTGGAAAAGTGAGTAAAATGAGCTCAACAGTTGTACAAAAGCTTGTGAAATTTGGCTACAGTTTCTTCATCTATCCAGTCATACCCGATTCCTTTTAATGTATACTGAGACTTTGCTTCTGCTAGGAGTATGATATCTGGCAATTTGTCTGTGTGATCCAATAATTTTTGTTTTTTAATAAAGAGATTTATTAATACAAAATAGTAAATTGCCAACGCCCAGTTGGCTGGCATTGTAGAATACACTGACTGCATCTCTGCAGATGGGTAAAACTCCCCCAACGAGTGTCCTGGATATGACACTAAACAATCTTACGGTGAGGTTTCAGTAATGCTGGAGCTTTGGGGAATGCAGAGTACCCCTTTATTGCCATTGCTCCCAGGTCTCCTCTGGCCTGGAGTAGTAGCACCAGATATGGTCCTATCTATTGGTCAAATAGAACTAAACTGTATTCTTGTGCTAAACGGGATTGTTTGAGATGGGACTGTTTTGACATCAAAACTGTGTAAAAATAGAACTGTTTATGTGTATAGAAATGGATTTGGCATTAATAACCGACAATGGTTGATATGCCATAAAACCAAACCAAACAAAATATTTACCCCTTGTGCTTTTATTTACCCTCTATTAGGATCACTTTGAGACGGCCTGATCTAGACAAACCTAATGAGAATTATTGTAGTATATAGATATTAGTGAGTTAACAATTTAGTGAAGTACTTCTACTTTACCATCAAGAACAGGAATAGTACATTGACCTTTTGAGAGGTACGCATTAATAGCAGAACTGTCATCCAGCTATCAGATACATTCATGGAAATTTATCAAACATATTTCAAAATATTCATCATGGCTATACTGTATAATAAATATATAATCTTTGTGTTTAAAGGTTATAATATCTATAGTGAGAATGGTTGATATCTGAGATGGTGAAAACATGACTATACAATTTAACAGATTCATTTAATCTATATATAATTCAAATATTATAACAAAGGGACATAATTCATAATTCTTCATATCGTTATATTCAGTAATTATTATTATTGCTATCATAAAGCGTATATCAGTAGTGATGCTTGGTTGTCAATGTTACTTAGGCTCATATTTTCATATAAAATAAAATATTAGAATTTTAACATGCAACATTTTTTTTCTAAATGCAATTCATCAAATACTTGACAACTAACCATTCTACGAAAACCAAAAGGGTATTTTCTCCTTATCTGTTGTATTTTTCCAAAACAAATATCTTTCTCGTAGGTTAAGCACCTGTCTCAGTCACCGCTAGAATACTTGATGTTAACTGCTCAATGTCTGGCTTAGAAATCAGACCCACACATGCACATCATCATCTTCGTCATGTTGTGCTGCTAGCACGGATATCCCTGACCCTCTCTCGCCACTTTTAGCTATCGTTCATTGCCTCAGGCAGGTCTTCAGGGCTACATCCCGTATCCTCACATAGCTGCTGTATGTATGTTCTAGCTGGTCGTCCTGCTTTTGCTCGGCCATATGTGGGGGTCCATAGGAGTACATCACTTATGAGCTCGTCTCTACTTCTCCAGCAGTGTCCTGCGTGTCTGGTTCATCTAACTTGGATAGTTTTTGTGATGGGAGGCAGGTGGCTGTATAGTTGGTGCTTTTTGGGGTGTTGCAGCCAGGAGTTATTCAATATTACTCTCAACATTCTTGTGTAATTGCCATCTAGCGTCTTCTCCAGCTGTTTAGTTAGTGTCCAAATGGTGCATCTATACAGCAATATCAACACGACCGCTGCCTGGAAGAAACTGCAATTCATTTTATTGGTCAGGTTTGATTTCTATATGATCGATAGCTTGGCGCTTGAATCTTTTGAGCTTTCTATCACATTATTAAGTTTACCTTATATAACATTATCATTTACAGTAAAAAATATATTTTTGAAAAAAAAAAAAAAAAAGTTAAACACATTTCAGATTTTAATATTATTTTTTATTATATCTGCCAGAAATTTGTTCTATCATATTATTGCAATGATTTTGTTTGAGCTAATTTTCATGAACCTGAAATAAATAGCTATGTTTTTTCTTTCTTTATGCAACATTAAAATTGATCTAAATCAACATTTTTAAAGCATGAAAATAAAACAAAGCTGTAGAAGTTTGTGGCTTCAATCCCAGGTTGAGTCATACGAAAGAGTCAAAAAATGGTACTTGATACCTTCTTGCTTAACACTCAGCATTACAAGGTTGGGATCAAAAGTGAAGTGGAGCACTCCAAAGAAAGGAGTAGCATCCTTTCCTATACCTCAGTGTAGTAGCTAATGAAAAGGGAGCTTTCAGGCCACTCTCAACCATGGTCACCATCTTTACTTTACTTATTATCATTTACCTGGTATCTAACACCTTATACACATATAGCCCAGTCAGCTGGGGCTGTAGAATACACTGACTGCACCTCTGCAGAGGGGTAAGACCCCCCCCCAACGATTGTCCTGGATATAACACTAAACAATCTGATGGTGAGGTTCCAGCAGTGCTGGAGCTTTGGGGAATGCGGAGTACCCCTTCATTGCCATTGCTCTCAGGTCCACTCTGGCCCGGAGTGGTTGCACCTGATAAGGGTCCTATCTATGGGTTAAATAGAATTAACAGCATACTTATGCTAAAATGAATTGTTTGAGTAAAACTGAATAGTTTGAAATAGAAATGACTTTTACAATTAAACCGTACTTACATTTAAACTGCGTGCTTATGCTTAACTGAATTATTTGAAATAGAACTGTTTTTCAACATTAAAACTGTATTTACACTTAACCAAATTGTTACATACAACTGCTTGAATAGTTAGAAATGGAAATGTTTTTGACTATTAAACTGTGTACTTATGCTAAACTGAATTGTTTTAAATAGAACAGATTATTTATATAAAAATGGATTTGGCGTTAAATAACCTACAAAGGTTGATATGCCATAAAACCCAACAAACCAAACCAAACCTATACACATACTTTACTATTTACCTTGTTACTTTTTATTTATCCATTCACTGGAGATGACTGGGCCATTATATATAAAATGTTACAAAATATTTTCTATATTCAGGAATCAATCAGAAAGGATAGATACTATAAAGGTTTGACATACCAAGGTTTGTTTATTTGGTTTGTATGGGTCAGATTTCTCTTGTAACTTATTATTCATCTTTTACTTTTGAGCCCTTTGATCTTACAACTTGCATATAACTTTCTGCTAAAAAGATATCAACTGTTACATTATTGCAGATTCATGTCTTGCCCAGTCGGCTGAGGCTGTAGAATATACCGACTGCAGCTTTGCAGAACGGTAAGACCTCCCCCCAATGAGTGTCCTGGATATGACACTAAACAATCTGATGGTGAGGTTCCAGCAGTGCTGGAGCTTTGGGGAATGCGGAGTACCCCTTCATTGCCATTGCTCTCAGGTCCACTCTGGCCCGGAGTGGTTGCACCTGATAAGGGTCCTATCTATGGGTTAAATAGAACTAACGGCATACTTATGCTAAACTGAATTGTTTGACATAGAAATGTTTTTGACAATTAAACTGTACTTACATTCAAACTGCGTGCTTATTCTAAACTGAAATATTTGAAATGGAACTGTTTTTGACATTGAAACTGTACTTAGAATAAACTGGTTTGATATTTATCTGTGTGTAAACAAAATCTGTACTTATACTAAACTTAATTAGCTGAATAAGAACTGCTTGACTAAACTGAATTGCTTGAAATAGAAATGTTTTTCACAATTAAACTGTACTTACATTTAAACTGCATACTTATGCCAAACTGAATTGTTTGAAATAGAACTATTTTCATGAAAATGGATTTGGTGTTAAATAACCTACAAAGGTTGATATACCATAAAGCCTAAACAACCAACCAACATATTCATGTCATATATTGCATAATACTTATTGCATATTATAATTATTTACTTTTTTCTTTGTATCTTTACTTCTAATATCTTTTCACTATCACACTTTACCTTTTTACTTTTTTATTTATCTATTGACAGTAGATGACTGGGCCATTCAGAGAAAAAGTTACAAAATTTCCCTGGATGGAATAAGCAGCTTTATATATATATATATATATATATATATATATATATATATATATATGGTCATCCACAGACAGTCTGTTTTGTTGTATCACAACTTTTCAGTGTGGCTAGACACGTAGGACACTTGAAGCTGGGATTAGATAGTATCATTGCTGTTCTTCTAATAGGATTGTTTTGGCATTGAATAATCTGCAAAAGTTGATATGCCATTAAATAAAGAAACCAAACCAAACCTTCACCCTAAGAGTGTGGATTTAGAATGCATGTGCAATAACTTACAACTTTAGCAAAGCTGCAGTCATACAATCATTATGATTATTTTTTGAAACATTAAGTCTTTAACATGATACCAGTGTATAAAGAAAATGCCCCTTTTTGAAATTTCATATCATTCCTCTAAAACATGATAATTTTCTGGATTTCAAGGACAGCACTCTGCTTATATTCTGGATAATCACTAGGGATGACTGAAAGTACTTGTGCTGCAAATGGTTTAAAAAAAAAAAAAAAAAAAGAAGCTTTTGGAAGTTTGTATCCAACCTTGATCCACATTTGTGACATCTTGATGACAGGAAAAACTTCATAAAACTCTGAATATGCTATTTTTATCATATTTAATGGATGTCAATAATATAAGGTTATTAATCCAACAAGTTTATTACGATACAAACATTGTGCCCTGCTACTTTTTCTTGTTGTCAACAAAAGACAATATTGTAAATGTTGAAGCTTTGATTACAAATAAAAGATGCACAAACTTTGTGATTGGTCATTGGATTATAAAATTAACAATGAGAATTTGATGTATTTGAAAGTGTTATCTTGTTGGGTTCCAAAGCATTTGACTGAAGAACAATTGACTTGGCATGGTCTTCAAAGAGGGTATTTGCGTTAGTATACTGATGGATGGTCATCCATCTAGATGGCGATTCTATTGAAAAGTAACATAGTAGTTTTGGTAACATACACAATGTTTTACTTGTATACTAATAAAGATGTTAGATTTGTAAGTGTTTGCAGCTTACTTTTCGGACATCACTCATATTTGCTGAAATTTCTGATATTACCTGGAACTAAAGACCAGAGTTAACATCAACTATGACACAATGCGAATAGTTGGTTGTTTTTACTGCTTGTCTACCTTTGTTAGGTTATTTTATTCTGAAACATAGGGTACAAAAGGTACCTTCACCATCATTTTAAACAGCTAAGCACTCATCTAGTTGAGCTTTTATATGAAAACTTAACAGGTATTGCCGCTTTGAGTTACAGTGGATCTGGGAGTAATGGCAGCAAAGGGGTTTCTCCACATTTCTCAAAGCTCTAGAACTGGAACCTCTCCACCATATACAGTTTAGTGTTATTCCCAAGATATGCATCGACTTGGATTGTTACCACCTTGATAAAAAAGACTACTGAGAAGACAGCTGTTTAACAGCTATGGTTTCCTATTGGGATATGATACTAAAATGTATCTTCACAATCATTTCAAACTGATAAACTCTTTATCCCCCCCAAAATCTATTTGACTCCAAGATAAGACCTGTATAAGTACTATCAATCTAGTCTTGTCTGATTTTTTTTTTTCTGAAAGCTTATGAACATTTAGGTGTTTCAATGATAAATTGTTAGCTTTCCTCTTATATGGATTCAAAAAGATTGTTAATTATTTGAAAAAAAAAAATTGTTTCGAAAGAAACTACTAATTCAAACCAACTGTACTACACTTGAAAATTGACTTTGTCACATCCTGCTCCTGGCAAGTTGGTTGAATCAATTCATTGAACTTATTTTGACAACTTAGTTTGAGTAAGTTGATGATTTTTTACTCACTGAAATTACAGCACCTAACTTTTTAATAAATTGATATACATGTTATGTTTCTATTATCTATTGGTTATAAATGGTGAATATTTTTCATACCTTGAGTTCACACCTGTATTGTATATTGACCTTCAACCCGGCCAAACATACCATTCCAAAGACGGTGGAAGTGACACATTCCGATTGCACTTATGGGAAGAAATCGCGTAGGCGGGCTTGGCTGACAATATGGGACAAGATAAAATCCCATCGTACAGTCATAGACTGATGCACCGGAAGAGAGTGACCTGTGAACTGCATGACAGTTATTTCTGCTTGATGACGATCAAACATGCCATTCCAAAGATATTGAGTGGGCGATTGAACTATTATATAACTCGGTGAAGGCAGGAAGTCAGTTAGTTTGGAGACCAGACCCGTTGGTGACAAGATTTCTTAGAGAAAGCCAGCACCCAGCGGAGTGGGCCCCCGGGCCTTCAGTTGAGCAACATCAGGAGAATGGGAAAGAAACACTGATGGCCATAAGAGTGGAGGTCAATATGTCACAGTTCTGTTCGGTCTCCAACTCCCTCTCACACACAAACCTTACAAATAAAGTGAGAGGTATATTTTTTTAAAGAACTTTTCGCTTGTCTTTTATTGTGTGTTGTAATGATTTTGCATGTATATGCGTATGAGTATACAACACCTGCTAAGATTTCTCATTTTACCTAGTTTTCAACAACATGGTTATTAATGATGTACTAGTTGTACCTTTTTTTCTCTTGCTTTGTTGGCCTGGCTGAAAATATGCTGACTGCATCCTTTGCAGAAGAAGTAAGACTAACCACTCGTCCCTCAGAAAAACAAAGGGTATAAAATGAAACTGCATTTGGTGATGAGGTTCCAGTTCTGGAGCTTTTAGGTGTGTAGAATTATTCATTTGTTGCCATTACTCCTAGGTCCACTCTGACCTGGAGTTGTAGTACCTATTAAGGTTCCATCTGTGGGTCAAGTAGTTCAAGGACTGAGTGCTTAATTTAAACTCTTATCTGACCTACTTTTCCTGAATGGTATTTGTCACACACCCCACTAAACGGATGAGTGTGGCACAAGGCCTTTTTTAACGTGGGTCTGGGCGCTGGGCTGTTGCCTGGATACGCCTGGCATTCCTCCAAAAAGGGTGCCAGGTGATAAACCTAGCCCCTCCGAGGAGGGTTAAAGCCTGGGGGATGGCTCCCTGGGGCTTGAGGAATGTCAGTTTTGGCCGCATGTCGTAAATCCTAGGATTCCCTGGCACTCATGCCTGGCAACCTCAGCTAACTACTGTATCCAGAGATGCGACACGCCTGACCAGATCCGTACCACTGATACTACAGCCAGCCAAAGTGTGACCCATCTATTGGATCCAGCATGCTTCCCTGAAAAAGAATGGTCAAATATTTAACAAATCCAAACTGAAAGCTCTACCTTGTTGGCAGGACTTAGAACATACTGACTATATCTCCTGCGGAGTAGTAAGACCTCCTTTCCCTCCAGAAAAATAATTGACACTAAACTGTATCTCGTGGTGAGGCTCCAGTTCTGAAAATCTGAAGAGTGTGGAGTACTCCTTCATAGCCATTATTCCTAGGTCCATTCTGATCTGGAATAGTAGAGCATGTGAGGATCTCATCTATAGGTCAAATTATTCTGTTCAAAAAATTATTTGTATTTGAATACTTGAAACCATATAGGTGTAAATTATTTGTATTAAATTTACTTGACCCTATAATTATTTACTAAGTATTATTATTTGTTACTTAAAACCAAATAACTGTGTGCAAACAAATAACTATTACTGAATAGAAATAATTTCAGTGGAACCTTCGTTATTGAATGACTCAAGTTGAACGATTCGGATTTTGGCCAAAAAATTTAATTAAAAAATGCCTCAGTGATTGAACAGATTTTCAGAGTTTGAACACACAAGTCAAGCTGATGATAACAGAATGCATGCAAATAACTGCCAAGGCAATCTAAACACTGCTGGGTGGGTGGCAGTCTATCCAAGCAGCATTGTTTCAGTTTTTGAACAAATCGGTAGTCAAACATAATTTTGGATCAAATTACCGAGGTTTGACTGTTCTAGAAAACCTTATAATTATTAGAGTTAAATAGGAATACATATGACTGCATGCAAATTATTTGTTTTAGATAGGAATACTTGAAACTATATAGCCATAAATCATACAACCACGCAAAAAATGTAGATATAAATGTTCAAGGAACATGATTCCCTAACCTCTTGGTATAAAATAACCCTAGATAAGTTGACATGCTGTTAAGATCACTTGATCAACCAGACTAGAAAATGTCTTCACTCTACTCACTCAATAAGAAAATCTTACGAAACCATTGTCATTAAACATATTTTACTTTTTATTATTTTAGGTGAAAAAAAAACATCTTTTTCACTTCCCTAGATGTTATTACCTACTTATTTACCTATATATCCCAACAGAATAAATGTATATTGCTGAATCCACTAATTAAAACCATGTTTAAACACATATATTTCCTATCACTGATGTGCAATAAAAGACATTTAAATTTTATTACTTATGTATTTTTCTCATCACAAAACAGTGTAAAAATTCCTATATCCCAAAAGAATAAATGTATATAGCTGAATCCACTAATTAAAACCATGTTTAAACACATATACTTCCCATCACTGTTGTGCAATAAAAGACATTTAAATTTTATTACCTACATATTTTTTTCATCCCAAAACAGTGTAAAAATATATACCTAATTGACTACCCTGGCTATTTCCTGTTACATACTAAATGTCTACTCATAGGTGTGCTGTCTGGGCATCTATTTTGTCTCATTATAAGGATGCAGAAACCATTTATATTACATATTTTTCAACATCATCTCCTTACTTGTCAATGCACTTATTACTGAAATAGTTAATGCATTGAAAGCATCTCTTCCTAAGATCAGGGTGTATTATCTGTTTGTTGTGTCTAGGAAAAGAGCCTGTCTCCTTGGTCTCAGGATGGGGTTAAAATATATTTCTTCCTCCCTTTCAACCATATCTTTGTCTATAAACAAGACACCAAAAATTTTGAAGTGAACCTGGTCCTGGTGCTAGTGTTGGTGTGGCCAAAGTTGTCTCATAGATCAAGTATCATACAGTAATAATTTCAGATCAGCATTAAACTACTGTTGGCTTTCAGTCAAGTAATGCTTAAAACACCTGTTTCTGTTAGATCATTAAAGTTAAGCAACCAGCTCAGTGGATAACCACAAGGGAATAGCAGGTATTTTAAGCAACTTAAGCATAGTAAGTAACTACGCTGCACTTTTTGCTGAGTCGGTTCAGGCTGCAGAATACTTTGCATCTCTGCAGAGTGGTAGGACTCCCCCAACAAGTGTCCTGGATATGACACTAGACAATCTGATGGTAAGGTTCCAGCAATGCTGGAGCTTTGAGGAATGCGGAGTATCCCTTCAATGCTATCACTCCCAGGTCCACTCTGGCTCAGGGTGGTAGTACCTGATAGGGTCCTATTTATGGTTCAAATAGAACTAAACTGTGTACTTATACTAAACTGAACTGTTTGAAATGGAACTGTTTTGACATTTAACTGTGTGTAAATAAAAAAACTATACTTATACGAAACCGAATTGTTTGAAATGGAACTGTTTATATGTATAAAAATGGATTTGGTAATGATAACATACCATAGTTGATGTGGCATAAAACTAGACCAAACCAAACCAAACCAAACCTGAGCTACACTTTTTGTTTCTTTCTTTCTTGATATTATTTTTGTTTTTCTTTCTTATATAAATTCATCCTAACTCTTTGCACGAGCAGGATATGACACAATGTTAATTTTTTCCTAGTCGGCAGGGGCTATAGAATACACCCACTGCTTCTCTGCAGAGGGGTAAGACATCCCCCAATGAGTGTCCTAGAAATGACACTAAACAATCTGATGGTGAGGCTCCAGTGATGCTGGAGCTTTGGAGAATACAGAGCACCCCTTCATTGCCATTGCTCCCAGATCCTCTCTGGCCTGGAATGGTAGTACCTGATAGGGCCCTATCTATGGGTTGAATAGAACTAAACTGCATATTGATACTAAACTAAATTGTTTGAATTAGAACTGTTTGACTAAACTGAATAGCTTGGAAGAGAAATGTTTTTGACAAATAAACTGTACTTACATTTAAACTGTGTGTTTATGCTAAACTGAATTGTTTGAAATAGAACTGATTATTTGCATAAAAATGGATTTGGCATTAAATAACCTACAAAGGTTGATATGCCGTAAAACCCAACCAACCAACCAACCAGCAAGGTTAATTTCTAAGCTGGGTTTAACAGGTTTGAATTCAGTTTCCATTTTTTTAGACTGGTTGCCAGGGCAAGTTTAAAGAGCACAATCTGTCCAACTATTTAACCATTGCTAGAGGGAGAATAACTGAATTCATATCTTTCCCAATGGTACTAGTCCTATGTGAAAGGCAAACAGTCTTGCCCAAGATTTGAACTTAATGGTTGGTTGGTTGGTTTTTATGGCATACCAACCTTTGTAGGTTATTTAACGCCAAGTCCATTTTTATATAAATAATCAGTTCTATTTCAAACAATTCAGTTTAGCATGAGTACACAGTTTAGTTGTCAAAAAAAAAATTCTATTTCAAGCTATTCAATTTATTCAAACAGTTCTAATTCAGCCAAGTATAAGCACAGAAGTTCTATATTAAACAATTCAGTTCAGTGTAAGTACAGTTTCAATGTCAAAAACAGTTCCATTTCAAACAATTCAATTTAGCATTAGCACACAGTTTAAATGTAAGTACACAGTTTGATTGTCAAAAACATCTCTATTTCAAACAATTCAATTTAGTATAAGTATGCAGTTTAGTTCTATTTAACCTATAGGTAGGTCCCTACCACGATGGGCCAGAGTGGACCTGGGAGCAATGGCAATGAAAGGGTGCTCTGTATTCCCCAAAGCTCCAGCATCACTGGAGCCTCACCATCAGATTGTTTAGTGTCATATCTAGGACACTCGTTGGGGGGGGGATCTTATCCCTCTGCAGAGGTGCAGTTGGTGTAAGATTTGACTGGGCAAGATTTGAACTTGAATCACCATGTCCATTTCCTATGATGTTAACCATAACGGCATGACCACCTTCTTTAAATATTTATTCGTTATATTTCTAATTCATCTGCAGTTAATTTTCGGTGAAATTTTTTTATTAATTATTTAGTATTCAGAACAATTTAAATCAGTGAATGTATATTGAAAAGAGTAGGAGTTTTTAGTGTGGCCCCTCTGAAGTCCAAGACAGTTGAAATATGGAGGATCAAAAATGACAAAACCTAAAAACATCCATAACAGCAAAAATGTATTCTTAGTATTGAAATGCTGTCATATGACTGGCAGTACTCAAGTATTTAAAAAGTATTCAGTCATCCCTACTTGATATATTAGTAAAATTTCTTTATAAAATAATATAGTAATAATGATGATAATGTTTTGCCAGAAAAATAAAAAGAACATGCCATCTAGTGAATTTTGCTGTTTGAGCAGACAGCAGTGTGAAAATAACAGAAAGTGAAAAGACAGACAAATACCTGGACCCTGCTCATATTTACCAACCCCTCCGCTCAGGCAGGATATGACACAAGGTCAATTTTTTAAGCGGAGTTTAACAGGATTGAATTAAGAGTTTTTCTTCTCTTAGACTAGTTGCCCTACTATTTACCCATAGCTGGAGGGAGAATAATTGGATTCATACCTTTCCCCAAGGGTATTAGTGCTCTGTGAAATGCAATCAGTCTCGTGCGGGATTTGAACTCGTGTCACCGTGTTCATATCCTGCGACGATAACCATTACACCACCAAATACCTGGACCTTGCTGGAGAACTAAAAAAGCTGGGATCATGAGGGTGATGGTGATACCAATTGTCGTTAGTACTCAAAAGCTTGGAAAGGCGATTGGAACAATTCGAAATTGGAGGAAGAATCAAAACCATCCAGCCTACTGAGTTGTTGAGATCGGCCAGAATGCTGAGAAGAGTCCTGAAGACCTAAGATTTGCTGTCTCTCAGCTGGTGGTTTTTCACTGGAGTTTAATGCTAAAGCAAAAAACATCCAAGTAAAGTATTAGTGTATATTATAAATGTCATCATCAAGTTATGCTACTCGCGTGGATTCCCTTGACTTAATTTCACCATCCATCCCTACTGCTCATTGCTCTTGGCAGGTCCTCTAGCCGGCATCTAGTGTCTGCTTAAAATTGATGATTATAAGTCTTTGCTAGTCAGCTAACACTAGTTTGTCTATGTGTAGTAGTCCACTGAAGAACTTTGCTTATGAGTTCATCTGGCTTTTCCAGCACATTGTAATGTGTCTTGTTGGTCTTACTAGGTTGGTTTGTGGGATGAATTACTTGAAATAGAACTGTTTTAATATTTAAACTGAATTGTTTGAAATGGAATTGTTTTCGACATAGAAACTGTACTTATGCTTAACTGAATTCTTTGAAATGGAACTCTTTTGACATTTTACTATGTGTGAACAAAATCTAATCTTATACTAAACTGAATTGGTTGAATTAGAATTGTTTGAATAATCTGAATAGCTTGAAATTGAAATGTTTTTGACAATTGAACTGTGTACTCATGCTAGACTGAATCGTTTGAAATAGAGCTGATTATTTGTATAAAAATGGATTTAAATAAAACTAAACTGTGTACTTATGCTGAACTGATTTGTTTGAAATAGAACTGTTTGACTAAACTGAATAGCTTGAAATAGAAATATTTTTGACATTTAAACTGTGTACTTAAGCTAAACTGAATTACTTGAAATGGAAATGTTTTGACATCGAAACTGCGTACTTAAGCTGAACTGAAGTGTTTGAAATAGAACTGTTTGACTAAACTGAATAGTTTGAAATAGATATGTTTTTGGTAATTAAACTGTGAACTCCTGCTAAACTGAATTGTTTGAAATAGAACTGAATATTTGCATAAAATGTATTTGGTGTTAAATAACCTACGAAGGTTGATATGTTATAAAAACCAACCAAACTTGATTTAATCAGATGTACGTACAATAATGTAGAAATGAAATTTAAGAGGCTATCATTAAAAGAATCAGCAGTTTATATTATCAATATATAATAAAAGAATCTATATATAATAAAATATAGTACAAATCGTTTGTATAATCAGTGTCTAATTGATAAGTGTATGTATAAAACACAATGTAACTTTATGTATTAATCATAATCCTGATCTCATTACAGAATAATGAGAAATTCCATTGTTATGGAAACGGAAGGCAATATCAGATATCTGTATGTTGATTTCTCTAAACTAGCTGAATACACCCATCCTATATATAGAGGAGGTGTCTGTGGTGTAATGGTTATCGTTGTTGGAAATGGACATGCTGATACGAGTTCAAATCCCGAATGATGCTGTTTGCATTTCAAATTGTGCTAATACCCTTTGGAAAGGTATTAATCCAACTATTCTCCCTCCAGCTATGTCAGACTGGGCTCTTTAACTTTGGTATGGCAACCACTCTTGAAGAAATACTCTGAATTCAAACTTATCGCCATTATTTCTATAAACACTCATAGTTAATACAAGTTGAAAAATTAATAAACTTTAAAAAGTTGGTGACCGTAGTCGAGGGTGACCCAAAAGCTCCCTTTTCTATAGCTACTACACCAAGGTGTAGGGGAGGGCGCAACTCTTTTCCCTTAATTGCTTCACTTTACCCTTGATCCTTACCTTATAGTGCTGAGTGTTAAGCAAGGTAGTATCAAGTACCATTTTTTTTTTTTTAGTCTTTGGTATGACTCGACCTGCGATTGAACCCAGGTCTCCCGGACCATTAACGAACACTCTACTTATTAGGCCAATGGCCCAGAAGAAAGATTACAACTTGACCCGGAGTGATGGTGCCTGTTGTGAGTCGAATGGATCAAAACATGAATTTAAAAGAAAAGTGAGTTTATGAAGAAAAAGTGAGTTCATATAAAAAAATGGTTACAAATCATATATAACTCATATACATATACCGGATTTGGCATTGAATAACCCATAGTGGTTGATGTGCCGTGAAACTCAAACAACCAACCAACTAGAAGAAAAGTTATTGCTTATCATTTCTGATCTGATTATTTTATACAGTGTATCACATGTTGGAGAACACAATTCTTACTGGCCATAAATGGAAGATGACCAAATGTAACATTACAATCCACTAAACTTTAAACTTTTTATTTCTCTTTCAAACATATCCAGAGGATTGACATTCCAGCTTCTAATCCATTGCATTTCTTTTTCATTTCTTTTGTAAACAAATAGATTTCACATTTATTTCCTAAAACTAGTCAAATGTTTTTATCATATTTTTGTTCAATCTTGTCCTCTTATAAATGTTGTCAAAATTCTGTTTTATCAAAATTTAAAAGTATTTTTCAACGGTGTTTCTTTGGATATATTCTCTCAGTGGTGGTTGCACTCAATCGAACAATTTCGGTTTTGTAAAATATTTCAATGTGTTTTCTCGGCGTGAAGTTGAAACTGCCAAAAGTTTTTTTTTTTTTTTTTGTTGTTAAACTGCCCATCTTTACTATCCATGTACGAGGTTCACCTGGTCATTGGGGAAAAATATGAAGAAAAAGAAAAACATAAAAAAAAAACAAAAATCGGTATATTTTAAAAATAAATTTCTGCTTTTGCCAGAAAACAGTTGATGAAATGCAAACCTCAGTTGAATAAACTTGGTTGTCGTTATGATGTCTGACTGTTCACAATGTTTTTATTTTTGCACAGCTAACATCCTTGTCAGAGGGTGCCAACTCATTCCTGATGTCGATCATTTAAAGAACTTGCCACTTTAAAAAAGCTGGCTTTATCCTGGTTACTGTGATTAGTGGCTAGTGCCATAGTCAGGGTGCGCCTTTTTATTTACTGCAATGGAGTGTGAATATTCTAAATATGTTTGAAATGAGAATTTTTTACATTTAGTACATTGTAATGTTACATTGAGTCATCTTAAATTTGTGGCTTGCTAGAATTGTGTTTTCCAACATGTGATGAAACTATGTTAATTAAACTGGCAACTATAGTCGAGGGTGACCCGAAGGCTCCCTTTTCAATAGCTACTACACCGAAGTGTAGGGGAGGGCGCTACTCCTTCCCCTGGATTGCTCTACTTTACTCTCGATACATACCTTATATTGCTGAGTATTAAGCAAGGAGGTATCAAGTACCATTTTTAAAGTCTTTGGTATGACGCGACCTGGGATTGAACCATGGTCTCTCGGACCATTGGTGAATACTCTATCTACTTGGCCAATTGGGAGGTGCCCGTGGTGTAATGGTTATCGTCACAGGATATGGACACGGCGATACGAGTTCAATTCCTGGACAAGACTGATTGCATTTCACATAGCACTAATACCTTTGGGAAAGGTATGAATCCAATTATTCTCCCTCCAGCTATGGGTAAATAGTAGGGCAGACTAGGTTCTTCAGCCTTGGTGAGGCAACTAGTCTAGGAGAAGGAAAACTCTGAATTCAAACCTGCTAAACTCCGCTTAAAAAATTGACCTTGTGTCATATCCTCCCCGAGTGGAGGGATTGGGTAAATAGGATCTACTTGGCCAATTGCACTCTGTATAAATAATCTGATCGGAAAAGATAAGCAATAGGTGACTTGATTAAGTACCTTCCATCTTTATTATAATTCTCATTTCTATTTAAAAAAATATTGTACAATAGTTGTGATTAAAGTTTTGTCCTGTCCATCTCTGAAGAGGGGTTGGTTGGTTGGGTTTTATGGCATAGCAACCTTTGTAGCTTATTTAATGTCAAATACATTTATAAACAAATAATCATTCCAATTTCAAACAATTCATTTTAGCATGAGTACACAGTTTAATTGTCTAAAACATTTCTATTTCAAGCTATTCAGTTTAGTCAAACAGTTCTAATTCAAACAATTCAGTTTAGTGTAAAAACAGTTGAACGTCAAAACTTCTATTTCAAACAATTCAGTTTAGGATAAGCACACAGTTAGGGCCCTATCTATAGACGGAACTTATCAGATGCTACCATTCCAGGCCAGAATGGACCTGGGAGTGATGGCAATGAAGGGGTCCTTGGCATTCCCCAATGCTCCAGCATTACTGGAACCTCATCAGCACATTGTTTAGTCATATCAAGGACACTTGTTGATGGGGGTCTTACTTCTCAGCAGACATGTGGTCGGTGTATTCTACAGCCCCCAGCTGACTGAGCAACTTTGAAGAGGGGTAAGACCCTCCCAATGAGTGTCCTGGATATGACATTAAACAATCTGATGGTAAGACTTCAGTAATGTTGATACTTTGTGATACTTTGGGGAATTCAGAGCACCCCTTCATTTCAATCACTCCCAGGTCCACTCTGACCCTGAAAGAGCCCTATCAATCGGTCAAATAGAACTGTTTCACATTTAAAATGAGCACAATTAAATGACGTATGCTAAATTGAATTGTTAGAAATAGAACTGTTTGAGCATTTAACAGTGGGTATCTACAAAATGTGTTTACAAATCATATATTTAATATATATGTAAAAACAGGATTTGGTATTAAATGACACAGTGGTTGATATGCCACCAAACCAAACCCAAAGTTTTGTCCTCTGCTCTAACATGGAGTGATACTTCGGTTAGGGTGTGTTTTATTATATAAAACCTAAAAGAAGTTTTTATCATTTATAGTATGCAGACTATTATCATAATCTTTGTTATATTCATAACATTTTTGCTGATGCAACCTTTGGGCCTTCTTTAAGTGTTTTGTGTTGAACTCTGGAGTCTACTTGAAACTTCAAACTAAACCCTTTATTTGATCGAATGGTATATATTGTTCTAATTCTGTTAACTATAACCGGGCCCTAGTGTTAAGTTATAATACATATTCTTTATTATTTTTCCTTGTAGTCAGGATTGAACCTGGAACCTCCAGATGATATCATTTGGAAGTTCTTTAACCAAACGCCTATATCTGTTGGCTTATTAATATAGGCATTTGGTTAAAGAACCTGCTGGACAATACCAAATGAATTTTTGGATTCATTGACCTAGTGTCCTTTCAAACTTATGAAATACTACTTGTTTCTATTATGTACGATTTTTTACCTTGTAGAAGTCAAAGATGAAAAATAAGACGGACCACACTAAACGGGCCGGGTATATATTTACACTGATATAGCCACTCCAGGGCTAGCGACCAATCACTTCTCAGGGAATGGACTCAAGCTCATGTGCATGATGCAATGCCCTGGTAGCCATAAGACCTTTCTCTTCCTTAGTTCTGATTTCATTTCTGCATGAAACACAAATGAGTGCTGACTCACTGTCTTCACGATAGAACTTCGGCATACCTTAGCTCATATTGTAACTATTTTTTGTCAAGAAATTAATAGTTTACCTCAGTTGGTTTCATCACTAAAAATTTTGTGCTCTCGGTTTACAATCATCAGATAAAACTGAGGACTCATGAGTCTCATCTGCGGATTGTATCTAAGTTGATACATAAAACTTTTAGTCAGAAGACCAGCATAAAGAACTGAGATCTTAAATTTTTGTAGGTTTCATCCTGCTCTGTGGTCAGCATTTAAACACATTTTTTGGATTTACCAAAAATTTTTTTTTATAATTTGTTTGATAAATTATATATGAGGTGGGGTGAAAAATTCGTATGATGATGTCATATCTACTCTAGATGACATTTTTAACCAATGAAACGCAAGCATTGCAACAATGATGGAAGTAGGGCATTGACTGTCAGAGAGACCCGGATAAAAATAAGCCTCACATACATGAGCTGTGTTCAAGTTTTTCTATTAAATTCCAAGAATTCTTACATATTTTTCATTGTTAATTTTGTAATCCAATATTAAGAATGTATGGATATTAAGAGGATTTACTCTTATATGTAAAAAGCTGTTGTCTTTTTATTTCCTTATTTGTGTCACCAAAATAACCATTTCTTCCTCCTTCAAATAAGTTGACTGCTCTAAATTTGACACAGCTATTTTTTTATGAAATGAATTTATTTTATTGGGATATTTTACTTTAATAATCATTTATTTAAAAAAAAAAAAAAAAAAAAAAAAAAAAAAAAAAAAAAGGAAAGAAAATAGATTATTTGAAAGAAAAGTTTGAAAATGAGTAAGTATTTCATTCATTTAAAAAAAAAAATTACTGTTTTTTGTTTCTATTTAAAAAATTTTTTTTCAAATTATTTTTTTTTTAGAATTTTTTTTTTCACTCATATTTTTCTCTAGCTATAACAATTATTCTTAGCCACTAATTGTGCTGCTACCTTGAAATGTATATACCTAAGGGGCCTCTATTCCAGCTAGGGAAACCCAATTTCTACTTCAATGTTGTTGATAAAAGTTGCAACATGTTTAACAACCAGGAAGTTTAGGGTTCCAAATTGCTTTATTAGAAGAACCTCTCCTCATTTTTTAAAGTCCTATTGATCTTATTTTTTCCAATATACTTTTATTTCTACATCTGACTTAATTTAAAAAAAAATTATTTCAATATATTATATATTGAGTTTATCAGCTGTTATTATATATTATTATACATCAGCTGCTAAGTTAAAACACAATTTACTTTGAACTGATTAGTTTTTGAGGAACATTATGCTTGAAGAACCAAGTTTTATTGGAGGGTGTCTTCGTGGTGTAATTGTTAAAGTACTAGACTGTGAAATTGTAGTAATCGAGTTCAAACTCCAGTTGTGCTATTACGTTCACTTTCGGACAAATACCCTTAGGAAAGGTATGAACCTTATCCTCTCAGCTATGGGTTAAATAGTACCACTACTGTCCTTTTTAGAAGGTTTTGGTAGTAAATAACCCAAGAAGGTTGATATGCTGTTAAAAACAACAAACAAACCTACCAACCAAATTTTATTGGATGGAGCTCTTGTGACAAAGTGGCTAATGTGTTGTCATTTGACATTGTAGTAAGAGAGTTCAAATTCAAGTCACAGTACTTTGTTCACTTTTTGACTAATATCTTTTAGGAAAGGTATGATCTCTCCTTATCTTCCCAAGTATGGGTTAAATATCCCCACAATTGTATTTCTACAAGGATGGCTTTGGCATTAAATAACCCATGAAAGTTGATATACCATTAAACTAAGAAACCGAACCAAACCAAATTTCATTGCTATCAACATAACAAAGACTTGTATTTTATCATGTTTTGTGGCCCTGAATGTTAAATTCCTGCAAAATAATTTTTTAGCTAAATTAAAATGAATAAAAGAAAAGTTTGTTTTCTTTCCTAAAATCTTGTTCAGAATTAAAAAAAACAAAAACAAAAACAAAAAGAGATTGAAAAGGGAAACTCACATTGCTTTCAGCCCAGTCAGCTGGAGCTATAGAATATACCATAGAGTTTGATAATAAATAATATCAGTTTTGTATAATCATCATCACGGTATGCTGACAGCACAGATGCCCTTCACTCACTCCTGCCACCTATCCCTCTTGGTTATCTCTCTTAGCTTGATCTCTAGAAAGCATCCAATGTCCGCTCAGTGCTGATGTATGTTTTTGCTGGTCAGGCAACACTGGAATGTCCATTTGTTGGAGTCCATAGGAAAATGTTGCTTGTGAGTTTGTCCTTTCCTTTAGAAATAAGATCCTAATATTTTTGATTTAAAAAAAATTTTATAAAAAAATTATGAAGATGTACTTATTAATGGGGACCATCATCCTCATCAACTTGCGCTGATGGCACAGCACAGAGTTCCTTGACTCTCTCTCACTGTTTGTTCCCCTCATCCATCACTTTTAGTAGGTCTTCTAGAGTGCGTCCATTGTCTAAAAAGAGCTGATATATTTCAGTCCTTGCTGGTCAGTTCATGTGAATGAGTCCATAAGAGAATATCACATATCATGAGCTTATCCTTACTTCTTTGACAGTCTTCAGCAAATCTAGTTTGTCTTTCTTGGACGGTTTGTGAGATGGGAAATAAGTGGCTGTACAGCTGCTATTTTGTAAGCTGTTGCTTGCCAGATATGTTCAAAACAGTACGTAGAATTTTTTGTTGTTGTTCCTACCTAGCTTTTTCTCCATGTATTTTGTAAGTGTCAAGATGGGGCATCCATATAGTAGTATTGATACAGTCACGGCTTGGAAGAAATCTTGTTTTATTTCAAAAGAGAGATCAGGTTTCTCTATAATTGATAATCTATTAATAGATCAGTAATTGGTACAATACTAATCAAAAGATCTGATGCTCTTTGGGTCCAATGTTCTTTTGATTGAAATGACAGATTCCTTGCTGTTTGTTTTGTTTACAAAGTTCATTAGGTACTGATTTTACTTCTGGGTCTCATTTTCTCATGTGGTACAGGTGTGATCTGCTTTCTTGCTTGCATTCAACTGGTGCCAGCACCTGAGATATCTAAAATGGATTAGAATCAACAGAAATTTTCAGTTCCTCATTGTCAGTGTTTTACCAGCTGTCTTTTATGAGGTGAAACTTAGTGATTCATTTCTGATTGAAAACCTCAAAAGACTGGCATTTGACCAGTATGATCGCAAACTTCACCTTTCCCAAATGTCTGTACGTAGTTTACAACAAGGATGCTCTATACATCATGATCGACCAATAGTTCTCAAAGGTAGTTTCAGTAGATGGCGCACTGTTCCCAAAAGATATTTTTTTATGTTAGTTTATCATCAGTGTAAGGTAGTGACCATAAATGTATTCTATTGTATTGTTGTATAAAGGTTCAGGCAGTGGTGCAAGGTACATGAATATATATTGCGTATGTAATGTATACTCACTACATTTATGGCCCAGTCAGCTGGGGCTGCAGAATACACTGACTGCATCTCTGCAGAAGGTAAGACACCCACCATTGAGTGTCCTGATTATGACAAAAAACAGTCTGACTGTGAGGATCCAGTAATGCTGGAGCATTGGGGAATGTTGAGTACCCTCTTTATTGCCATTGCTCCTTGGTCTACTCTGGCCCGGAGTTGTAGCACCTGATAGGATCTTATCTGTGGGTCAAATAGAACTAAACAGTATACTTATATTAAAGTGAATTGTTTGAAATATTACTATTTTTACATTTAACTGTGTATAAACAAATGATCAATGTTTAATTGAATTGTTAGTGATACATAGCAATACTTAGAACCATTTAACTTTGTTGACTAAACTGACAAGTTTGAAGTAGAAGTATTTTTGACATTTAAAATGCATGCTTATGCTAAAGTAAATTGTTTGAAGTAGGACTATTTATATGTATGAAAATGGATTTGGCAATAAATAACCTTCAGTGGTTAATGTGCCATAAAACCCAAACCAGACCAATCAGTATATATATGAATAAATATATTAATCATTTTTTAATACAAGGAAATTGTTTTTAATATGGTCATTTTAAAAGCAACTCATAAGCTGTAAGATGTGGGTATCCATGATTCCAAGTTTGGTTTGGTTTCTTTATTGAATGGCATATCAACCTTTATGGATTATTTAATTCCAAAACCACTCATGTAGAAGAACAGAAGTGGTGGGAAGATAAGGATATTAGTTTGAAAGTGAACATATGTAAGTGGAATTGGAACTTGCTGAATAGAATATCACAGTCCAGCATGTTAGCAATGATATCATGGAGACTTCTCTTCCTTATTGCAAATTTGAATTAAAACTTCAAAACAAGTTCTCACAAACAACTTTTAAACCTCAGTTTTGATTTCATTTATTAATAGTGTAGTTATACTCTTAGATGTCATGAGTATCAGTTAGATTGGCTTGAAACGGGGGTTATCCAATCTACAGGCCTTGATGTGCATCCTTGCCCTACTCTTTTACCTAGAACTGGAAGCAAAAAAAAACGGATTAATGCCTTCCTCAAAAAATGAAGTGGGTGCAAACAACTTTAGCTGGAATTTTGACTGGCTAGCTGCTTTCATTTTCCCTGCTGATGATAATTATGTCATCCAAACTCACAAAGAGGTGAGTAGGAGGAAGATATGTAGCATTTATAATTGTTGGAATGAGTGGTTATGGTTATTGAATAAGCTTGGTTTAATCTGGTACATGGCCATAGATTCAGGACACCCAGTAAGAATCTAGCTCCTTATGCAAGCAAATTGATTTGTGAGATGAGTTATTGTTGTTTCTCTATCAGTAATTGATATATAAGATAATAAAACAGGTTATAGAAATATGTATAATATCTACCTATCTATCTAATATATATATATATATATATATAGCTTCTGTCTGTTTGTACCTTCTGGGTTCAACATAAAATTGTGTTATCAAAACAACTGCATATTTCTGCCTTGGACAAGTTTCTAAGTAGCCTGTTACATTATTTGACGAGTGTTGTGATTTTTTTTTTCTGATGGGGTTGCCTAATATGCATATTTTAATTAAAATATAGGTATTAAAAAAACCTAGAAAACAGGCTATTAGATAAAATGAGACTGTAAATGAAAAGCTGATTCGTTATTTATTTTTAATCTTTTTTAAATAACAGAAAAAAATTTTTAATTGTTAATTTTTTAAAAATTTTTTTGATAAGCAATTTTTTTGTTGTAGCTGTTATAATTTTTCTCACTTGTGATAATGATATCAACCTTGACATTCTCATAAACCAGTAATATTAGCCTGATTGCAAATTGAACCATTCACCTAAAAAGTTAGCTAATTTTTTATAAAAGATCATCATCATCATGATGTCATGCCACCAGCACAGATCACCCTGATCCTTTCTCGCCACCTGTCCCTATCGTCCATCACCCCCAGTAGGTCTTGAAGGCTACATCCTGTATCAGCACAGAGCTGTTGGATATAGGTTCTAGCTGGTTGTCCTGCCTTTGTTCGTCCATGTGAAGGGGTCAACAGACAAATAAATTTGCCAATTAAAGTGAGCTTCCTCACAAATTTAAATCTTCAAATTTTCCATGTTAGTTATTGTAAAGTTGTATTTCATTTGTTTTTAGTTAGGTATGCATTTACCCAACCCCTCTGCCGTTGGCGGAATGTAACATAAGGTCAATTCTGAAGCAGAGTAAAGCTGGTTTTGAATTTAGTTTTTTCTTCTCCTAGACTGGTTGCTTAACTAAGGCTAAAGAACCCAGTCTGCTCTTCTATTTTCCTATAGCTAAGTGGAGAATGGATGAATTCATACTTTTTCAAGAGCATTTGCACAAAGTGAATTGCAAACAACTTTGACCAGGATTTGAATTCTGGTCACCAATTCCATTTCTTTCAACAATAACTTATACTTAATGCACTTTATTATGGATGTGTATCATTGACCTAGTGGATAGAATGTTTGCCAATGGTCCGGAAGACCTCGGTTCAATCCCAGGTCGCCGCATACCAAAGACTTTAAAAATGGTACTTGATGCCTCCTTGCTTAACACTCAGCAATATAAGTTACTTATCAAGGGTAAAGTGGAGCAATCCAGGGGAAGGAGTAGTGCCCCTCTCTACATCGAGGTGTAGTAGCTATTGAAAAGGGAGCCTTTGGGTCACCCTTGACTACGGTTGCCAACTTTACTTTTTTACTATATTTGTATAATTATTATGAATTGTTGTTAATTATTTTAGTTATTTGTTTTCTAGTTAAATTTGGCATTCAAAGTTGGGTTTTTTGATTGGTAAAGATCAAGTTGAATAAACCTTGTTTTGTGTAGTGTCATTAAAAGTTTTAAGGATGATGCATGATAAAAGTATTAGTGAAGGAATGGTTGGAGGAATATATATAAGAAAGGGATTTGAGGTAGTGAGGGGGAAAAAGAGGCCACAGACGAGTGAGATGGCGGCTTGGTCAGCAGAGAAGAAATGACTAAGTCTGTGGCTGTCCCTTTCACCTTGCATGGTTTATAGTCTCTGTCTGTCAAATTAGTTG